>CAAKMY010040433.1:263-20755 GCA_901111285.1 Corrigiola litoralis
ATGTAGAGCTCCGAAATAGTCCTTATGATAATAAAATACCTAAATTAAAACTCCTAAAATACATTAAAAGACTCCTAAAATAATTGGACTCGATGTAGAGCTCCGAAATTCTTCTGCTTTATATATTAACTATTAGATAGATATTGATTGACTATTAGATTAGATTAGATTAGATTAGATTAGATATAGATTTGGTGTCTGGATGGTTAGGACAGAGAGCACAAAACATCATGCAAATAAGACTCGGGTACTAGACATCTGCATTGCCTTAAGGGCTTAAACAAGCACAGTATTACCACAGAATAATTTATAGTATTCAATCACCAGCAAGCAACATATATCCCAATTTCCATCATTGGTTAAATCTACAAAAGTCAGGAATTAAGCGAACTTGAATTTCCGCAGTTGAGACTAGCTGACAAAAACAGTAGTATGAACGGGAAAACGAAAAGAAAATCACCAATTAGGCTATTCTGCTGCAGTAAATTAAATTCTATAAAGCCAAAACGAAAATGAAAGAACAAAGCATTTCATTTGTCTCATATGCATCAACCATAATGTCACCACCACAGTCCACACTTAGAATAAGCCACCTTTTGTGGATATGAAACACAAACGCTGAGTGTGAATACTTAACCACTGTCTTCTCGCTTCTGTATATTTAGTCATTTCTCAGTAGATTGACTTGGCCATGTAGGATACAGAACCATTTTATATTATCTGGTAATCTTAAGAGCCGGCACATTACAATAACGGAGAGTATGCCTCCCTACCGAACTTGCTAACTTCTACGGCTCTACACGGCTCTACCTAACACAGCTAAACAGTTGCCAACTTCCTACAATTGAATTTATGCCCTTGAGTTACAGAAGTCCACATTAATATATAACCTTTGGAAGTAAGGAGTTGATTGATAAACTTTGTGACAATGTACAAATTTGGTGCTTCTGGGCTGTATTCCTGTAATCCTGTTTGACTAATGAACAATTATGAGCAAAGAATTATCATGAGTTACCATAATAAAGCTAGACTCGTCTTGAAGTGAGGCAATTAATTGTATTTTTCAATGAATAGTCAAACACAATGCCAAAGAAACATGAATACAGCATGGATTTGGAGCATCAGATATGAGACTAGTACATTTATCGTCCTCCAAAATTGTAAGTTAATAGTCATACAATATGTTTTTCATGCTAACTGTTCTGTTCCTACTAATGATTTTGTTAATGGTAGTCGTAGACTTAAAAGAGTACATTCCCAGACAAGTCACATAAAAAAGTATTGCTCGTCTGGAACAAATATGTATGCGGTAGAAAACATAAAGTTCAGACAGGAATTAAATGTCATGTAGTAAGATCAGATGAGCCTGTTGATGCCTTGGAAGAGAAAGCAAACTCATATACTTAGCATGAAGAAATGTTGGTTGAATACTTCCAACTGAGCTATTTCTCTTATACTGAAAAGAATGTACGTGAAGATATGATAAAGGGCAGCATTGAACTTACCACATTCAGACAGCCGATAAACCCTTAATATGAGCTCAAATGAAGTTGTTTGTGAACTCATACTATGCTAATGAATCATGTTATGTTATTATGATGAGCTGATTGAATTTTCTCAGTTGGAAGATTTCACAATTTGATCAGTTCTCTAAGTCTCTAGCTCATGTAATAGCAATTAGCATACAACTTCTAGTACTTTTCTGCAAGATTCAGAACAGCTTTGGCACAGATCTTCAAAGATATGTAGTTCTGCGCTGCTGCAGATGAGCTGCCGCCTATGGCTGGACCAATATTCTTGCTCTTGAGCATATTAAAGTCCATGATCTAGCTTTGTCAAAAAAAAAAAAAAAGGTCTATGATCTTTTCTCTGATGTGAGTCCCTTGATACAAAATGGATGAATAACTATCTTGATATAGGTCTATCATTAGGCAGTCTTATCTAGACGTGTGCGATTTTTGAGTATTTAAGCACGTAATTGGCCCTTGTAAACTCATCGTTGAATGATAGTAATAACAGAAGTTACCTATATGTAGTAATTATCTGTAGTGATCAAATTCACACAACTTCAAAGGGAGTCAGGGATTTAGTGTATTTCAGTCTCTTGCATTACAAGAAACTAGCCCCAATTAGTCCTATTATGCCACAAATTAGCAATGATTCAACAGTTACAGACATTGTATAACACATCATTAACTGCCAAGTTCCAAAATGCAGCAGGAAAATCAAATGTTCAACATTATAGGTTTACTGACATAGGTGTAATAAGGGAATCAATTGAGAAATAATTCAACAGAAATATTCCCAACATCAGAGACAAATGAGTTGATGATACAAGAGATACAAAAACCAGTTGTGGAAAGATGCCTCTAGGTGTGGGGGAGGAATAATTGACCAATGTCTATAAGAGATCCAATCTGTCATGTCTGATATGTCCACTTGTGAACTCCCCCAGCTGTATATACCCCAACTTACAACCCCTTCTCTTCTGTCCTTGACTGCCCACAATCTCCTCCATGTGCTTCCCATCAAATCTATTATCCTTACTTTCCTCTGAATTTACTCATATCCCTTCTTTTCCACACCACTTGGTAACAAAATTTTTGACCGCCCCTATTAGACCATTTCGATTAACAAACTTTGAAGTGCATTGGCCTGCCCTGTCTCCAAAGGGAGCTGGTTTATCTGATTGAGAATGTGATCACTCAACCTTCCAAGCATATAGGAACAAGCAGAAGTCAGATGACCCATTTCCACTCAACCCCTCGGCCGACCCGGAGCTGCCGGTCTGGGATGACAGCGGTGTGGATGAGAGTGATGGTGGTGACGACAACGACGATGATAACGTTATTGGAGATGCTAACATGGATGATGGAATAATAGGCTTGAATATGAACAAAGCATTCCTTAATCCAGGACTAAACAGCCAATCATGTACATCCCAGTACACCTCTACCCTTAATCTATTCAAATGTATGCACTCATTCCCTCTAAACTTCCATTGCAAATGCTTAACATGAATCACTACATTCCCATCTACTCTTACCTCCATCTCAGGATCCGAACCTTTATTAACTAATCCCTCTTTAGTGCTCCCATTATTACCGACCTTATTCTTACATTCAATAACAATATCATGAAATCTTCCCTTATCATAAAATTTAGCCTTAGTAAAGAACCTTCTCTTACCAAATATGTGCTCCTTCTTTGAGACCAAGGCAGGTTCAATAAGAGCAGGCCTACTCCCAGTTTTCTTGTATGCATCATTCTTCAAGTCACCAACAAGCAAAACTACTTCACCATCATGAACAATAGCAACATAGTACTCTGAGCTTGGCTCTGTCTCTCCATTACTGAACTTAGCTGACTTCAAGTCCCAGAAGACATCAACTGTTTTGCCACCATCAACTGTGAAGCGTTTTGATCCGTGTTTTCTCCAGAAATACCATGGCTTCAGCTCCACCTTACAAGTATACTCCGAAGATGATCCCCCTTCACTGTCACAAGGGCTCGATATCGACACCGAGAGGCCGTGCAATAGGAGGATATTTCTGCACCATGTAATGGTGATCAGACGACACTGGTTGCCCAGTTTCGTTCTGTAAACTGACATGATCACGCTTTGGCCTGCCCGAGTGACCGCCGTGGTTGCTTGCTCATCTGTCGACCGGTCCCCTGATGAGAAGCATGCTGGGATTCCAATTGGATCTGCTATCATTATGGTGATTCCTGCTGCAAGCAAGAGTTTGCGAGTTAAGGATGTACGCAGCCTTACCCCTAACTGCGACTTAAGTCGCACTATATTTCTTTGGAGGAGTGGCTAGTTTTGTATAAGAAGTGGGAACCAAAGTTTGAAGTATATATTGAATTGTGTTGAGAGAAACCTTATAAGTGGAGTTGGATAGAGTGTGTGGAAGAAAGGAGAGTCACAGCTCATAAGAAGTAGTCATAGTCATAGATAGATGGATAGATGCTGCCAGCATTGAATGGAAATAAAAAACATATATCAATCTGGCATATAGATGGCAAAATGTGAGTAAAGAGGTGAGTAGAGATTAATCAATGAAAACAATTATTAATATGTAACATTGTCATTTGTCAGCAAGCAATTAGTGCCATTGATTTTTTCTTTTGAGATGTATGAACTTGATTAAAGTATTGTGTCTGTACTTAGCATAGAGGTTACATGAATCCGAGGTGGTTTTCTTCCTTCTTGTCTTACAAAGAGCAATTTTTCTAATCATCTGCGAAAAGGAAGCAATAGTTTACTTTCCATTACTGCCACAATTGACACTACTCTACTAGACTAAGTTTTAATCAACAGTAGGAAAATACATGTGTCCTATCACCATAACATCTACTCTACTGGACTAATTTTTCTAATGTACTAAAAGTTGGCTTTCATAAGAATGCAATACTCCTTTCTAGTAATAAAATATAATCGAAAAAGAGATGATAATTTAATTTGACTATGGAGGCGAAACTCTAATATTTATAGTCGAAGTTTTGTTAAACAAAATAGTCCAAACTAAAAACACCCCGAATCCAATTAGAAAACCAAGAAAGTCTTGGCATAATAAGATTTTGTTGAGGTGCCGATAGCCTAAATTGGCCAGAGTTTTAACACGAAGTAGTACTAAGTTCTTGAGATCTTCTCATGCCTCCAGTCATTTGTATTTGTCATGAACATTCACTATATCTTGTTAGCTAATCATTAGCTCATTAATTTTGCCTCCAACAATAATATCCAAGTCTTGCATTCTACTCAACCGTATTGCCAATTTAGTTTTTTATGGAGCAGTAGAGCACAACAGTTGTACTACCACATGGGTCTCTCGTAATAAATCAGAGATGGTGTTCTGCAGGAATCGTTGTTGCTTGTACCTTGCAATGATCATCAACTGGTTAATATCAAATTATTTCTAAAATGGTTGTTAATCCTAGCAATGACTCGTTTTTAATGCTCAGTTGACACAATAATAAGCATTGAATGCGCCTTCCTTCAATTGGATGTTAAAGATTTCGTAGTATGGGAATGACAGCACATGAGGTAGCATGACTGGTCAAGTTAAAAGACTTGATGACTTTGGCACTGCTACTTACCACTCAGATGATTGCAACCTTTTAATAAAGTTTGCAAAAGCTTGTTTTTGAGTACCGATGTGGGTTCTCTTTTAATGTCACAGATTGAAAGAAGACAGATTATATATAGTACATGATCGCGAACACACAATTCGCATTCGATCCCAAGGTGGGAATTTATTTCACTAGCAGTAGTTAGAAATTTTCACCCTTATGGTAACAAGAAATAGTACTCCGTAGAAGGTATGTAGCAAATTAAACGTCCAAGAGTGACAAAAGAATCTAAGGAGTTAAAATTTGCAGGTTCTTAATTCTTTAGTGATTGCAGTCTGTAGATCTCGGTCTGAGCTCTGTGGAAAGCTTTGAAGTAAGCGAGTTCAGAAAGTGACACACACATTAGTCCTTTTCGTTGAGCCAGGGCTTCATTCTTTTCAGTTATCACGATATTCTTTATGCAAAAATGATTATTAGGGTGTCACTAGGTAATACCAAAGCGGTGTTACCAGATTGACCAAAGTAGTACTACCGTAAGTCTCTTGAGGCTGATAACTCTTCCAACTGTCGTATGTGATTTCATGCATTTTATCCCGTGCATTTTTACACTTCTTATGTGAGAGAGATAAATTATTGCACAAAAATCTTTGCTCTTACATATAAAAGGTTAGTGGGTATATCAAAAAAAAGAAAAAAGTTAGTGAAAATGTAAAAATAACATATGGTAATGTAAAAATCATTTCACATTTATGCACCTTAAATTATTACATAACATGAAGTATTCACCTAAACAAAGGTGTGCATGTTTATAATATTGTGAAAAAAACTTATCTATATATGTATGTTTTTTGGTATATATGTATGTTTGAGTAACGTCATGAAATCGTTTATAGCTGGTAAAGGTGTTGCAACGAATGGGTTGGTGCACACCACGCTACCTTGTCTCAAATTTGTGCTCTTGTACGGCCCATGATCATACGTTTAGTATGTTATTTGAAGTTATCTCCTTGGGATGTGGGAGCGAAAATTTAATCTTAAATTAGATCCATGTCCGTTAGGTTGTCCTCGGTTTCAATTTGGATCGAAGACATAAGATGATTTTGAAGGCAAGCCCATCAATAGTAGTGACTCCACCCAAACTGTGGGCTTGATACGCCACTTTAAATTGGCGTCAGTATACACTCTGGCTCGATTGGAAACCTAAACCCGCAAACCACTTAAAACTGGCACCACCCCAATGGCTTGAATGAAAAACCCGCAAACCACCGCCTGGATATGTATCATCTTTTTAATTTTATTGTTTAGTTAATTTTATGAGAGGAAGAGTTTACACCCTTAGGGGGGTACCCATGGTTGGCCTTTCATATGGGTGCCCAATGTTTCAGTAGGTTAATATGGAAAAACAAAAGCCCAGACTTCTTTGACACTACTCAGAAGGAAAACCTAAACTAATCTTCCTGGATTTCTTCAACCATACGTCCATACCCTCAATTGACAGTGGGGACTCGGGGAGGGGTTCAACAAACAGATCAATTTAATCGCCCGTTCCTAGGCCTATATTTTTGCTGAAGCTGAACTGCATAACATACCATATTACGGGAAACTGATTTTTACATTCCTCATTTTTATTTTTACACTCCCACTCACCCTTTCAATGTGAGAGCACAGATTCCAGTATAGGAATCTACTCCTCTCACATGAGGAGTGTAAAAATCAAATAGGGGAGTGTAAAAATCATTACCCCATATTACGTACTAGTGTACAACGATAGTATGATACAAATATGAAAGATACAATGACATTATCGGGTTGAATTCCTCTCAAATACAATATGGACAGTACTCTTATGCTTTAGCCTGACAAAGAGAGTTGATCGGGAGTATTATGTAGAGAAAAATACGACATTTGAGAGAGTTCCCCATCACTCTAATTGGTGTTGTCGTATTTGCAATTGCTAATCCAAGTAACTAGAGTTTAGAATTTGGTCTTCAAAAGACATATGCCTTAATCCCCATGTATAAATTATACATATGCGGAGTATATAGTTTTGAATGATGAATAGTGCAAAACATCTTTTTTTCACAAAAACGCCAATGGAGTGAATTCAAGCTTAAACATTCCTGTAGCGCGGAAAGCGTGTGGATCCACGATGGACTAACTACAAGCAATCAACTAAAAGACACAAGATTTATGAGGTTCACTATCAACGTGATAGCTACGTCCTCAGGGCCAGGAAAACTCTTTATTAATAATGGTGAGATTACAGATACAAGATGACAGAGAATAGATCTCAATAGGTCAACCCTAGAAAACTAGATCTCTCGAGAAAAAAGCCCTCTCTTTTTCTCTCTTCTATCTCACTTCATGAAACTAGGGTGTGTTGGGGTGTTTATATATTAAACCCGGAACACCTAAGCCCTAAGTAATACGGAACAAGGAATATCCTACTACACGACTCAAATATCCTACGAGAACAGCTCGCTCAACTCGAGCAAGATCCACTCAAGTCGAGCGAAGCACGAACTCAACAAAGCAGGTTTGATTCTCGCTCGACTCGAGCAGACCTCACTCGAGCCGAGCGAGTCCTCGACAACAACTCCACAGGCTCTGACAAGTTTCGCTCGAGGCCCTTGCTCACTCGACTCCCTCACTCGAGTCGAGCTGCAAACCCCAAACCAACCTCTTCGCTTGCTTCGATCTTCGACGTCGCTTCATTCCTTAATCTTGTACCTCCGTTGTGACTTTCCGATAGCGACTTTGCAGTCACTATCCCAATAATTTGCATCTCACATTATTATGTGCAAGCGACTGTTAGAAGTAAAAGATGCTCTAGTGAGAATGATATTAGATGATGAATGGAAGTCCTTTACGAGAACACCATATGAGGCGAAGGCTGATTTCGTTAAGGAATGTGTTTTCTTTGATTCTTGGTGGGATAACTTGGAATATCTTCTGGAATTCACTGTCCCTTTGGATAATATGCTTAGGTTTGCTGACACTGATACCCCTTCTTAGCATCTAATATATGACATGTGGGATACTATGATTGAAAATGTTAGGTCGATAATCTTTAAACATGAGGGTAACTATGAAATCAATGGACAATCTGATTTCTTTGATGTTGTTCAACGTATACTGGAAAGTCGATGGACTAAAAGCAACACCCCTCTCCATTGTTTGGCTCATTCTTTAGTTCCCAAATACTATAGCCAACCATGGTTGGAGGGTGGAAATGGCCTTGCACTAAGAGTTGCTCCAAATGAAGATACTGAGGTTTCTCAAAATATCTATAAGTGTTTCAAAAGGATGTTTCCTGATCCCTCTGACCTTAAGAATGTTTATGATCAATATGGCAAATTTTCTGGTGGTTTGGGATTTTTTGGTTCCCCTCATGTGATTGATGCAAGTATGAATGAAGAGCCTATGAGTTGGTGGTCGAATTATGGGGCATCCTCTCCAATGCTTCAATCTCTTGCCTTTAAAATCCTATCACAACCTGCCTCTTCCTCATGTTGTGAGAGGAATTGGAGTATCTTTTCCGTTGTTCAAAGGATCAAAAGGTAGAAGTTATCAGCCAAGATGATGGATGATCTAGTTTATATTCATTGCAATCTTCGAATCTTATTCAACAAACAAGAGGATAGCCAAGCATGCAGTGATAACACATGTATAGTTAATATATTTTTCCCCTTTTATTATTTACTCTTTATCTAATAAGTTACTAATTCATTGTCTTCTTTGTTGTACACTAGGAGGGGGAAGTTCTTCTGCAAGTGAAGATGATGTTACTGATTTTGAAACTGTTTTCTTTGATGATCTCGACATTAGTGGAGCGTTTTTTGGAGCTGAAGATTAAGGAGAGGAGCGTGCTGATGTTCCTGAAGATAATGATGTTGCCTAATGATGATGTTTGCTGTTGGCTGTTGATATTTCCCTGGCATATAGTAGCCGTTTTATTCTAGTTTTACTTTAGGAAAATTTCCACTTTAGTGCCCTGAGGTTTGGCTTATTCCCAGTTTTGTACCCTCAGTTATAACATATCCCACTTTAGTGACCTCAGAAATTCATACTTGTTCCAGTTTAGTGCCCCAAAGCTAAATGGTGTCAGAAAAACCGTTAGCTTAGTCATTAATGCTATTCACCTGCCATTTTAATAGTCAAATAATGGTCATTTTCATATGGAACGGCTATTTTTTGCATTATAAAAGAAAGGAAGCTTCCCTCCCTCACAAATTGACAATACTCCTAATTAAAATAACAAAAATTCTATGAAAAATCTGAGAAATTCGAAAAAAAATTAAAATATTCTGAAAAAGTCCCAAAAAAACACTTCGAAAATCACGAAAAATAAAATATTACTTTAAAATTCAAAAAAAATCCAAAAGACCCATAAAAATCCAAAAAAGCCTTACAAAAAATACCCAAAGCACCACAAAATATTATAAAAGTTTCTTTTTTCTTTTCTCTTTTTTTCCTGATATGAGAAGACGTTAGGTTAATTAGGATTAGTTAAGATTAATGATGTTTTAATATATTAAGAGCCCTTAATCTAACGTTTTTCTAACAATGTTTAGCTTTGGGACACTAAACTGGAACAAGTATGAAAGTCTGAGGTCACTAAAGTGGGATATGTTATAACTGAGGGCACAAAATTGGGAATAAGCCAAACCTCAGGGCACTAAAGTGGAAATTTTCCTTTACTTTATTGTCTTTTGGTACTTGGTTTTTGCCTTAGTAATTATCTATGTTCTTGTTATTTATATTTTCCCCTTTTTATATATAAGTACCAAAATCAGATCAACATTGTCAAAAAAAAAAAAAAAAAAAAAATTCACACCAACTAGTCAAAAATCAAAAATTAAAGTATTTTGACCGTGTCTAATCTTGAAATTCGGATACTTTGACCGTGTCTAAAACTAAGCGTATCCGCTATTTGGCCGTGTCCCCGTATCTTTGATTTTAGATTTTATCGAACTGGGTATGGGGATCCGTATCCGTGTCGGATACGAGTACCCGAGTCCGAGTATCATAGTCACCAACAGCTTAAGGAGAAGCAAGCTGGTCCTATTAAACAAACTTGGGTGCCAAAGGTACGTAGTAGAGACACTTAAGGAAGCTCAGATTGAAGGCCAACTTCTCAAGCCTCTTGTAAAGGAGAAGCATAAGAGCAGGGAGGTTTCTTTTGGTGTAAACCTGCGAAACTCTTTTTCTACTCTTGATTCGAATTTGGTACTTTTAGGAGCAGTGTTGCTCCTGGAGGTATTGCAGTCACTCTAACAATTACTTATATTTTTTTTTGTGTGGAATGTTAGGGGCATGTGTAGGCCTCATAAACAAAAAGAAATTAAAAAATAATAATTTACAGAATAAATGTTGTGTAGCTGTTCTTGTTGAGACTAAAGTGGATGTGTCTGGTAATAAGGTAGTAGAGGGAGAATTTGGTTACTTTGGAACCTCAGGGAGTGTCTAGTTTATGTCGTAAAAATCACTGCTCAGATGATATATTGTGAAATTACTATGCCTATTAGTTTTTGGACTTTTGCTTCTTTTGTGTATGGGTTCAACTTTGTGGCTAGTAGGGGCAGTATATGGCAGGATTTGAGGGATATTGGAGTACATATGCATAAGCCATGGATTATAAGTGGTGATCTTAATAGTCTATTATTTAGTAATGATAGATTGAATAGAAGCGCAATGACAATTCAGGATATTACTGATTTCCAGAGTTACATAGATGATTTTGGTGTTTTTGAATTGAAGAGAATTGGAAATCAATTCACTTGGTGTAACAAGCAGGATGGTGATAATGGGAAATATTGCAAACTTGATTGGACTTTTGGTAATTCTCATTGGTTTGATGAGTATTCAGATGATGTGGTTGATATACAAGAACTTGATATCTCAAACCATAGTCCTCAATTTATTGATATTCCTAGCTATGTTAATAAGGGTAAAGGCTATTCAGACTTTTCAATTCCTCTATAATCACACTGAATTCAAGTAATCTATTGAGGAAGCTTGGTCTAGCAACTTTCATGGTGTGAACCTAGTTAGAATAGCGCAGAAATTGAATGTTCTCAAACCCAAGCTGAAGAATTTGAATAACAGAGAATTAGTGGAAGAGGCTAGACAAAAACTTTGTCATCCTCAAAGTCTATTAGAATAAGATAAGTTCAATCAGGAGCTTATCAATTTGGAAAAGCAGGATGTACAAAATTTTTATAAGTGGGTAGAAATTGTACAGAGTCTTGCTAGACAGAAGTATAGAGTCCAATGACTTAAACATGGGAATTATTATTATTAATGGTGGTGGTGGTGGTAGTAGTATTTCAATTCATCTAATTTCTCTACTATATTTATTTTATTTAATTAGATATTAAATATTCGTAGGCTTTCAATGAGTCCTAATAAGTTTAATGCAGTTGTAATAAGTTGAGTTAAATTCAGTTCAGTTCTAATAAGTTTATTTTAGATAAGTTCAAAACAAAATAAGTCAAATTCAACAACAATAAGTTAAGTTTAGATATGTGATACCTCACATTTGTGATAGAAAATTGATAAGTGATTAAGAGGATTGATAATACTACTCATACCAACAAGATGTCTTTTCTTTTCACGGAGCCCATTTACTTAGACACTCCACAATTAAGGAGAACCACATTTGGTGACATTCATCAGCCCGCAAGGGTTGGGATGTTACAAGATAAGTTCAACAAAAATAAATTACGTTCAGATTTAATGAGTTCTGAAAAGTTAAAAAAAAGATAATTTCATAAAAGAATTAAGCTATATTAGCCCTAAAAACACATTATGTTCATTATTTGGTGTACATGCCGTATGACTTTATATTAAAGAAATCTCACCTCCTTTCAAAAAAAAAAAAAAAAAAAAAACACATAGTTGACTAATTAACGTGGTGTTTTTTACCAGTGAAATCACCTAAATATCCTGTTACTTAGTGAATAGTCCCCCAACGAAAAGGTAGGTAGAGTAGGCAGTAGGCAAGTGAGTGAGTGAATCATGTCGTTATCCTTGACTATGACTTGAACCGTCACCCATGACGCTTCTCTTTTTTGTTCTTGTCTCTTCTTCCCGCCCTCTTCTGCTCTCAACACTCAACACTTCCTCCCTTCACTCATTTTCTCATACTACGTATATATACATACATACCACCATGCCAATGCAACTACTACTGTTTTCTTCCTTTGCCTTTCTTGTCTCACTCACAGACTCACTCCATATATCCTCCTTACCATTCCAGGTACTGAATTACTCTTTATATCCTACCCTTTTGGTAAATGATCATCATTCACTAATGTCACACACACTTTGCGGATGTTAGCTAGCTTAGTTGGTGAAGTTGTTCGAAAGTTATGCCAACTATTTTTTCTATCCTACTCTTTTGATGAACAACTAGTCTTGGGAGAGAACGTCTATATAAAAGTACACGGAGCCATGTTGCCCAAAAAAGGCATATAAATGTCTTATTGATTCGGGTTTGCAAGAAGTTTGAGTTCATTTAACTTATCAGGAGCCCGTCTGCTTTTACGATAAAAGTAGATAGTTTTTTCCAAGAATTTGTGTTTGACGAATGATGATCATTCACTTATGGCACACACTTTGCGGATGTTAGCTAGCTTAGCTGGTAAAGTTGTTCGAAAGTTGTGCCTACTACTTGGGTTCAAATCCCGTCATCGGTGGCCTTTGCGCCTCCATATAGACCATTTTAATTTTATAAAAAATGACACACATTTTTGTTGGTACATATAACATGGTAAAATATAGTATACTATAAATCGCTAATATGATGCATGTGGATGAATATGTGCAATATAATTGGTGAATTTATATACACTTTAATTGGTAAATGTGTATTTTATAATATTTGATGGATATGCATTCCATAGTTGGTGAATATGAACTATATGATGAGTGAAAGTCTATACTATATTATGTATATTAAGGTTGATAGATATATAAACTATATTGATTTACGTCAATATATCTGCAAATAATTATGAATATGGTGCATCATGTATCATACATTCACACCAGATGTGCACTGAATGATAATTGCAGATTTATTTTGCAGGGAATTGTAAGCATATTAATCGAATGCTGCTCTTTAGTTGGTTTTAAAGAGTTGTCTGAAAACGGAAGGTTTAGTGGGTGCATAATCAGAGAACAAGAAATATGGGTTTGAAGCCTATGGAGTGGTATTGCCAACCTGTAGAAAATGGGGTATGGGGAAGGATGGCAGAGAGTGGGTTTGGTGCTTACACACCCTGTGAAATCGGCATTGTAGTATCAATATCGAATTTGGTTCTCCTTGGCTTGTGTGCATTCAGAATTTGGCTTACTTTGAAGGATGGCAAAGCCAAGAGGTTGTGTATGAGGTCCAAGTGGTTGAGTTATATGCTAGCCTTCTGTGCTGCGTGTTTTACAGCTGAGCTTTTGTTAAGAATCATTATGAAAATCTCAGTATTCGATTTAGATGGAACTGGTGTAGTAGCTCCATTTGAGGTACTCCTCTTTTCCTTATATTAGCTTAAATTGAACACTTATATTCAGACTTTCAGTGTGTGTCATTCTGATGTTTCTCTGCCTAGTGCTAGGACTCGATTATTATTTGATATGTTTACTTAAGTCAAGCTAAATTCTTTCTTGGAATTTGATTTTTGTTCTGTGAGCACTGGCTATTTGATTGATGGTAATGCATGATTTTGCTAAGGTACTGCTTGTTACTTGTCACATATATGGATATTATGATTGCATGACTACTTGCATTGGTATGATTGCTTATCTAGAAGTATCAGTTTATTGCTCCAAGTTCCGTATTTGATCGAGAAGGTTTATTTCCAAACTTTTCTGAAGTAATGACACTTCTGAGTTCTGACCTGGCTTTCATGAGCTTTGCAAGTGTTCACATTCGTGTTCCTGTGATTGGACAGCTTTAGAATGCGAATTCAATCAATTTCATTCAGCTGTTTGTCCATATTCTGGTAGATTTATTACGTGCATGCTTTCCTAGTTTAGTTCCTTTTTCCTAAAATGTCATTGCTGTAGAAACTTCAACTTGGTGAGGCTCACTATGAGAGACTAGATTGACATCTACCACCGCTGAAATGATTACTCTTGAAACTCAAAGACTTCTATATGTTTTGCTCAAGTTAAAAATAAAAGAGGCTCCTTTTGAAATTTGTGGAGATGTATGTCATATCTGAATAGGATCAGACTAGAAATTAATAGTTGGCACATTGATACTGTATACGAGAAAGAAACAATGGACCATTAAAGAGTTGCATGCATTCTCGTCTACCGAGGGAGACATTATATATTTATATCCACTAGTTTATTTGTCTTTGTCTACTCTTTGATATGCTCTTGTTTTATTTTGTTTCTCTATAGGATGTTGCACTAACCATTGAGGCACTTGCTTGGTGCTCAATGCTAATTATGCTTCTCGTAGAAACCAAAATCTATATCCGTGAGTTCCGGTGGCTCATCAGGTTTGGAGTTATATATGATTTGGTGGGGTATGCTGTTATGCTCAATCTTATGTTCTCAATGAAGGAATTCTACAACAGGTTACCCTTTTCTCTCTCATGTGCACTTCGCCACTTCACTTTATGGAGAAAAGATTTATTAGAAGTGGTGCATAGCTATAGCCAAAGATCTGTGGGTTTCAGAAGAATTGTTTGTAAGTTGTGTGGTGCTACAGTTACTACATTTGGACTTTCGGTGCACCCAAAGTAGGAGTTAATGTTTTCTGTTCTTTTGTTTAACTTACTACAAGTGTTATAGAGGCCTTTTTTTTTCAATTCCTTGAGCCATCTTTAGAACTCAGAAGGTCCTTCTAACTATTTGAACCTGATATTATGAAGATGTATTGTGATTATGTACACGATTGCAAACTAAACCTGATATATTTAGGGAAATGGCATGTTGTTTTTAGATGGGAAGAACAACAGAGGGTGCACTGGGATATTCTGAGTTGGGGTACTTGACACTGATGTTTTGATATAAAGACTTGGTTATTGAAATGGTAGAGGAGCATTCTTATTGATGAGATCACCCTAGGTAACGGGACATCGGAGTCCAGTGTTTAAAAAGGCTCGAGGCGCACCGAGGCGATAGGGTCTTTGGAACCTCAAGGCGAGGCGTAAGGCAAAGGCGCTCGCCTTATCGAAGTGAGGTGCAAATATAGGAATTTAAAAGTGCAAAATTAAAACAAAGAATTTCTATGCCATAAAATACTAGGAGTAACAAATTTTTTCCTTATTTAAACTAAATCATGTAGTACCACATAACATATTACTTATGTGACTATAATCATCGTCAAAAGCTTTTAATGCATACTAGAGGATTACTTATTCTAGTTTTAATTTAACTTTCCAAAAAACCAAAAGGATACATCGTCATTAAATGTAGTCTTCCTCATTCCCTTCCTAGCATTCTTCATCGTCCTTCTCATTCTTCCACTTTAGCATGCCAGAAAAGAAAAGAAGAGAGGAGAAGAAGAGAAGGGGTAGAAGAGAAGAGAAGAAAAGAATTAAAAACTGACTTGATTGAATGTAGTCTGTTGGATTCTTCTCCAAGTTCCTTCTTTTATGGATGTTGTAGATATCTAGGGTTAAGGTGTATATATATATACCAGTTACACACATGTGCATAAATAAAAACCGGAAAAAAGCCCATGAACAGTAAATTTCAATGATGTGCAAAAGGCAACGCCTTAAGCGCCTCATGCGCCTCAAGAGCCTCAAGTGCCTCAAGTGCGCCTCATCAAAGGGGCATCGCATTGAACATAAAATGTGATGGCGGCCCATCGCATTGCGCATCAGCGCCTAGGCGTGCCTTTTTAAACACTGCATTGGACCCACTTCAAAGGAACCAACTGATACTTGTAAAAGTTGCGTTAATACAATTCTTTTGTCAAAGAAAAGATTAACTTAAAGAAAATCATATTATTGACAAAAACGATAAGATGAAAAAATAGCTTAGTTGTGGCTTGCCTATATATGTGTAGTGTCCATGAAGAGGCATATATATTTGAATTACAGTTGATGCCTATATGAAAGGGAATGGTATTCCCTACCAATATTAAGATATTATCATCCAGTACTGAATGAAACATGTCTATGTAAAGAGTATGATTGATTATATTGGTCGATACGTGGAACTGATGAAAGTGTTCAGAATTCCTACAAGACTGTAATTTGTAATTTTATGGAAGCTGTTAATTTTGATTAGTATGCATACTTTTTGTGTTGAAACTCAGTCTTATTCGCATATTTTCCGTCTTTTACAGGTCTATACTTTATTTATGCATCATCATGGTCTTTTGCAAGGTTGGTTATTAATTGTTATTGTTATAGTGAATGTTTCTTCTCTTGTATATTTGTTAATTTTTCTATTTTATGTTTGTTCTGGAACTGTGTTACTGCATTATGCTTTTCGGCAACGCCTGTCATGTTTTCTGTATCAAAATTCAGAAGAGAAAAGAGAGAAAAAGTGCCAGAATAGGATGACCTCCTCTTTCATAGACTATTTAGCTAGGGTTGAAGGCAGGGGATCCCTTGCCAATTTATTGCATAAGGAACTGTATTATGTGAGATTCTAAGGTCAAAGAATCATACAACGTTGTCTTGTTTTTCTTGGGTCCACCCCTTCGGAAAGAGAAGCTCACATGGAAGGAAACTGTAGTCTGTACTCATATGTTAATTCCAAGTTTTCTTTCTTATCATTCCTCGAACCAGTGACATTATCTGCGCATTATGGGCACAACATTGAGGAAGTCACTTCTGCATGCAAGAGGTATATGCACACAAGAAGAACAATCACTAGGCCAAAACCACCACCATCCAACATGTATCCTCTTTTTTGGCAAGATCTGGGGAGGCCAAGATACAAGACGACATGCACCTAACCTGTCTAGAGTAGTGGGGAGGGTGGTCTGCAGTACAAGGAATATAATAGGAAAGGATGCAGTATAACAATTTGAAGAAGCGTCACTAGTCATGTTATCGGGCAAGGGAGGTGGGGAGCAGAGAACATGAGATGGATGTCAATCCAGGAACGCACACCAACTATCAATTCCCATTTTTTTTTCTTTTAAAGGGAACCTCCTATCAGCATAGACTATGATTAGTACAGGGCTCAATGTTCGGTATCTGCAACATGGAGTACTCTAAGGAGGGTATAATCAGTTTCCAGATGAATTGACTAATTCAGTTGTAGAAGGCTACAATATACTTCGTTAGGGTGCCATTTTCATTTTTCACTTTGAATTAGTCTATTGTCATTACAAGTGTGAGGAAGCCAATGATTTCATCTTTATGCATGGCTGGTAGTTGTAGTGACAGCCATTCCTCATTCTGCAGTGAATAGGAAACATGGTCAACAGTCGACTACTGACTAATTGAGCACTATATCATGTTGCTATTGATGATGATTTTATTGACATTGGTGTTTTATTATTGTAGGTCGTGTTTGGAATTCTTCTAATTGTTCATATTCCTCCTTTGGATTCTTATCCTGATCATACAACTATTGCTGAAGCCTGTTGTGATGCTGGATACAAACCACTTGCAGCTGGAGAGGACATTTGTCCTGAGAGATATGTAAACCTAATTTCTAGTGAGTGAGATGACTTCACCATTGTTAATACTTTTGAGTGAAATAGGTATCGAAACTATGATGATAGAAATTTTTTGGAGATGTGTCCTTTTTACTTGAGTTTCTCGAAATTGTTAACATAACTTTCTATAGTAATTTGTCAAAAAAGGATGCAGTGTAATTTAAAGTAATTGTTGATGGGAAAACCAATTTCTAACTCGACTGCATAACCCACATATCATGCGGTTGGTTGTTTGTCTTTTGCCTGGTTTCGATGCCATTTCAATGATACTGTAGGTATCAATTGCAAAATAGAGAACTAACTTTCAGAGATACCTTGTAATGAATTTTTTTTGGTTCCATGCTAGGGATATGGTATGGATGGATGACCCCACTCCTTAAGAAAGGGTATCAAAGACCCATCACAGAAAAAGATGTTTGGAAGTTGGATTCATGGGATCAGACTGAGACACTTATAAATAGGTTTGGACACTAATACTTCTAATGCCTTTATTCATTCCATGTTTGGTATGGATTCTTTGGTGTAGCTGTCAGACATGGAACTAGCTCAATCTCCCAAATGGGGATACAAGTCGTTCTTTTGTTTCTCTTATGGCAAACAACTCATCTGTGATCTGTAGGTTTAGCAATTGCTGGGCCGAAGAGTCTCACAAATCCAGTCCATGGCTTTTAAGATCACTAAATCGAAGTCTTGGGAAAATGTAATCTTCAATATTTGCTTTTTTTTTTCTTAGCTTCTGGAAAATTTAGCGGTCATATTGTTTTTTTTTTATATTCATGATGCTAAAGTAACATCCATAACGAAGTTAATTCATTATTCTCTGCAGGTTTTGGATTGGTGGTTTGTTTAAGGTAAGAACTCTTAGGCGCTTCTAGTAACTTCCTTTTAATCATCTCAGTTTCACATACATGGGCAAATTGATGTTTTCTGGTGTTAGTTGACACATGTTAGATGAGGGCTTCATTCCTTTCCACCCATCTTTTTTCTTAAGCTTAAGGTGGGTTTTTTTTTTCTTGGGGTAGGGTGTAGCAGGGGTAGTGGTATGGTGAGTCTGATATACTATTCAATAATATAAAAAGGAGCATTGAAGGGTATGGAGGAAGACACCCTGCTTATCAAACAAAGTTCTAGATTGATGTATCCTTCTCTCAATTGTAGGTCGGCAGTGATCTTTCACAGTTTGTTGGCCCAACTCTATTGAACTATCTGCTGCAGGTTAGCTTCACTATTACAGGAAAATTTAATTATATTCAATCTGTAATGTCTTATGTGTTAAATATCTGATCTGTGTGAAATGCTAGACAAACAAGCTACATTGTTGTCCTGGATAATTTGTCCTTTTAATATTGAACTTGAGAGTTGCCAACACCTTTGCCCTCGCGTACAGCATATTAGGCCCCAACTAGTTCAAAGTTCTTTATCATACTGAAACTATTTTTTCTTAACATGTGATTTTGACCTTTTGACATGGGCAGACATCGTAGGATGCGGGGCTTATGCTTGTCGTTGTTTTATAGTATTATTGTTATTATTATCATTATTATTATTAATTGCTGTTTTTGTTGGATAATTTTGGTTGACCAAAAGGGTGGTGTGTTTAACAGAGTTCTAGACTTTTAAGAGTAATAAGGTGAAGTGCCTGTATTACAGGATGTGTTTTAGGCCTTTGTGTTTGCCATTGTACTCAAGTATAGTTTTGGCCTTCTTATAAGCTGGCCGTACTGTCTTTTCTAAGTATAATCTCTTTGTTTGAATTGTGGAACTGCTTAGTGATAGAGAATAAGGTTGTGACAGTCTCTTTACCCTCTACAGTCTATGCAACAAGGGGATCCAGCATGGGTTGGCCACATGTATGCGTTCCTGATTTTTGTTGGTGTGGTATGCTCTCTTTTTATGCTTTCATATGTATTCATACATAAAAGCTGGCCTTTAACACCCTTACTAGATTTGAGATACCTCCACTTTAATTGATTGTTTTCACACAATTTGTGTGGACAAGGTAGATTGAATTCTTTGTGAAGCTTCTCAAAGATCACAGGACATAATATTCCACTGCGGACTATGGTGTTCCTTTCTAAATACTAGCTGCTAGAAATATCGCTACTGTATACTCCACGTTTTAACAATTTTTTTGTTTTACTGCATACAACATTAAATATGTTCTTAATCACATTTTCTAACCTTCTTCTCTTGATTGTCCAGTCGATTTGTGTACTCTGTGAATCTCAGTATTTTCAGAATGTTATGCGCGCTGGTTTCAGACTGAGATCTACATTGGTAACATCACTACTCATTAATTACTGTTATTGCAAACTTGTTTGTTTGACTTCAGTGTCCTTCATGTTCTGCTGATTAACAAACGCGTTGGATGTTTTAGAATCATTTTTCCAGCTCATTGTGTAGGTGTACTCTATAGCCTTGCTATAAAGTGAAGTTATCACACATTTGATGTTTCTAAGAATCGGTTGTTGAATTAAGTTTATGTTCAGTTTCTTAGGGGTCTTTTGAGGTCTTGCAATCCATAAAAAAATACCAATACTTAAATCAGCTCCGTAATAGTGCAAAAAGAAGTCCTGGGAAGAAGGTAGCCGAAGGGAAACTTTTGGCTAAAATTTAAAGAGCGTGTTCATTTTTTAATATATTTTTCAATTTACAAACATGTTTAAAGGGTGATTTTATTAGGCCAGTAATCAAGTTAGTTAATAAGATTAGTAAAGCGTAATTAAGGTTCATAAGCCATATAAATATTTGCTAGTAAAATATGTTGCTTCGGGCA
>CAAKMY010040434.1:0-11520 GCA_901111285.1 Corrigiola litoralis
CTTAACATAAGTTGTTGCTCATGTGAAGAGTAGCATGATTAAGAAAAGAATCTCCAAGCAAGGGAAGAATCTGCCATGACATCTGCAACAAACATGACTGCTCTATATATTGCTGGGATAACTACTAACATAAAGCAGGAGCACCATCAATAAAGCCCTCTGACTATCAGCCTTATGACCACAAAATCAACCATGGATATAGAGCAGAGGGATAGCACTTCAAGCACAATATGTAAATCGCCAGGTTGCTTTAGATTTAGGACTCAAACTCGATGAAGATCTCTTAGGACTCATATTCATCCACTTTTACTTAAGTGCTTTTCTAATTCATAACAATTGTATTCACGCAACAATATTATTTTACAATTTAAGTTAAGATCTGTTGTTTCAAGTTCATACTTTGTAGTTTGTACAAAGCGTATCCCCTTTTTAATTTTAGTATTTAGCTCGGGGCCATATTTGTGTACTTATTATTATAGATTAGCATAACTTTCATTAAGCTTACCTTTTCATGATCATATATGAACTTAATGAATTAGGTATCTTATGAGAACCTGCACCAAACCAAGATTAACTAGCCTTTGACATTTAACCTCCAATAAAAAAATATTGTTGTATTTTTTCAATCTCAAATAGATTGTAATATAAAGTTTAGTTTATGTTTAAAATTATTTAATCAAAAACACTAAAATCACCACTTCACAATATAGAAAATTATTCATGATAATCCGACCTATAAATTTTGTTTTTGCTACATATATAATGTAGCCAATTACATGATGAATGTGCCATGTGCAATTAATACACATGTCTTTCGAGTCTAATTTAGTTTGGCGTTGCCGCATGCATTGCGTACCCTTACAACTAGTATAAATAAAAAGCAACAATGAGCTATGCCCTTTTTGGGCATCATTGATGCAACAAAATAATAGGTACTGCTAGGCGCTACCTTGAGCCATTCAATAGCAGCAGTACCATAACCCAAATTTTTGAACTCACTACGAAAGAAATCAGTACGCAAGGGTTCAAGAAACCAAAATTCTATGATTCATACTGGCTGGAACCTGGGGGATAAGCCAAGAGGCACAGAAAGCAAGTATTTCAAAATAAATGCCTCTAACGGCCACCCAACAATTGTCATTACGGCTATGATAAATGAAACTTATCACAAAACTTAGCGTGCAGAGAAGTGGCTTCCCACTCCCACCTTCTACCCAAGACTTTGGGTTTAAATCCCTTGAGGGGCAAAGTTGAGGGTTTCCGTTATTATCCCCCCTTCACTTGCTTGCCTAATCAAACAATATAATTTTTTTAATCACATTAGCTAACCCTTTAATTTCAATCAACATAAGGTGTAACAATATTAGACAAGAATCTCTAAATTCAACTTCACATAAGGACCAAGTAAGATAAGTGCTACGACCACTAGCTATTATGCTGATAAGAAGAAACATAAAAACATAATACAAAAGGTATCATATAAATGAGCTGATGACAACTGCAACAACTGACTCTTTTTCCTTAGCTGCAAAAGCTAAAGCTCGTGGAGGGAGGAGGGGGGGGGGGGATCTTCTTGGACGCCTGGCTGCAGTAGAAGACACCCAAGCATCAACTCACCCTTTCCAATCAAGCTGAACTCACAAAATACAACTAAATATTTTTTGGGAAATTCTACAAGATGAACCTGTGTTTTTACTATGTACATATGGTGAACAACACACAAAATGAGGTATGTACATTATATTAGTTATGTATAGATGAAGAAAACTCAAGGGGAAATTAATTTCGAAACAAGGAACTAGAAATTGTCATAATGTTATCCACTATGGAAAACTTGTAACTAAAACGAGGGTCTTTAACTAAACGCTGTCAAATTTTTTTGGATATTGGGGGGGAAATATTGACAAACCAGAGAAAACGAAGTGCCATGTTAGTTTTGTATGTAGAAACTTAAACATTGGTACATGGTATGCTAGCGACCTAGCGTTTGTAAATCGCGAGTGTGAGGTTACCATGTAAATTTTGAGAGGTGCATTGGTCACCACTCGCCATGTAGAAAATTAAAAGGGGTCACCAAGTAGATATCCCAACGAAATTTTTTGAAAATGTTTTCCCCAAACCAGAACATATCCTAAGTAAAACAAACTCGCTGGCACAGAATGGCAGACAGCCAAACCAGCAACATTGAACTACGCTAACCTATAAATTGGAAGTACAAAAATAAAAACTAACCGGTTCCAAGGCAGTATTTGCATCTCTTGTGCTCCTGCTGCTTTACATTGTTTATTTCAACCACCATCAATGCTGAGATCACTCCAACAGCTCCCCCGGAGAAGGAAGCTACTATTGGGTCTACCTCACTGCAGTTGATGAAACATCAGTATTTGAACATGTTAATGTCTCCAGGTAACACTGTATACTGTACAAGTAGGCACATGATTGCAATGCAAGCAAGGCCACCGCCCCAAATAAAATAAGATATTAGATGGTGAAATGATAAAGCAAGTATTCGATGTCCATCTTTCACAGAAGATGAAATTTGTTATCATTCATAATAAGCCAATAAACAAGAAATTGAATGGTAAATTGACAAAATCATGTACACTATATGTCTATTTTTCTATAGATGAAGATAATTTGTTATATTTCAGAACAAGAATAATAACACCCTCGAAGGAATAATCACTGATTTTTTAAATAACAAGCAGAAATTCTACTGAAGCAATTTAGTAAATAATGATATGTAGTTCTGGTTTCTAAGCGGAGTAAGCTAATGTTTGTTGACGATGTCTGAATTGCATTGACATTAGTGAAATTCCTTAGGTGTGGACTGTGGAGTGAAGTGCCTTCCATTATTCTATTTGTGTCCCATTAAAGTACAAATTCACTTTGAAATCTTGTTATTAAAGGATTCCATTCCACAAAAGACTTGCGGTTGAGAATCCTAGGAAACAGCTGAAAAAGAGTATTAACATTGCTAAAAAGTACCTCGTCAAGCATGGTGATTTCCTTAATGCCTCGCTTGCCCAGATAACAAACCATGTGAACTTATAAGCGGAAATTACTGTCGTATGAGCTAGCTAAGAGACTGAAGGATTTAAATGGGCAAATTGGAGCAAATCTATGTCTTAAGTAGGATGAGCCTCTTGGTATTAGACCCATCTGTATGAGTAAGGTTCTTTGAGGCAAAACAGTTGCAAATGATGCAGAGCTGCTAGGGAGACTCAGATGTTGTTGAGAGCATTTCGATGTCTATTGATGTGTGCTTACATAAGTTCAAGTCCTGCAGAGTAAAACCTTAAAAGGTCAGTTTTCAGCCCTTTTCTCGAATTGCCTCCTGTGCGGATGCCATAGAGCAAGAGGAGTTTTCTTGGTATTATAACCAAAGGCATTGAGATGTTACCTTCTCTTGTCTCTCTACTAGCTTAAAGAGAAGATTATCCTTTCTTGTTCTCCAACTATGATGGTAAGAAATTGATACTTTCTTATGGGAGACACTAAGAGGGTAATGCCCAGACACAAAAAGATTAGAAAGATTTAATTTTTGAGATCTATGATGCTTGCTCGCTGTTCAGAAACCAACACGGGTGCATGTCGGGGTTTTAAGAGTTGGTTTATTTCTCACAAATTTGCATGTTTCTAGCTTAAACGTATCTATGTCCATGTGTTAAGTATCCCACAAGGATAGTTGCGGAAAATAAAGAATATGAGATTCATAGTATAAACTTATGGGACTGCTCTACATTGAGGTTCAAGCCGAGAAAGATGATTATAAACTGAATGACAATTGAAAGGACAAGGCTGCTTTTCTGCAAAAAATTTTTGCGCCTTCTAAGTGAATAGTATCTACATCTCTCTTCCCACCCCACTTGAATCAAGAGACTATACCTAAAAGCATGTCTTAGGCAGGTAATAACATAACCAGAGTCAAGCATGACTGTGGAGCGTGTAGTGTTGAGTCTTGACTACCTTTAAACATCTAAGATCCTTAGCTATGGTTCCCTATGATATTTCGTTGCAACATGGTGTATCACACCAATGCAGAACTCTCACTAATGGTTAAAAGTAACACTCTTTTTGGACAAAAGTAACAACTTTGTTCTTCAAAAGACGCCATTGTCCAATATTTTACAAAACTAACAACTTTATTTATCAAAAATAGGGTCATGACCCACCGCAGAGACCAACTATTTTTTTTTTTAGCCTAGCCTTCCTTTTGTAAAGCCTGTTTATGATTGACTACCCTAATAAGTTAAACCCTAATGGACATCCATAGACATTTATTAAGCCACAGATGACATTGCTCTCTAAGTCTTCAATTTCAAACTGTACCTTGTTCTTTACATCAGTACACCATGTAGAGTTATGTTGTCTCCTTCACTAGCGGGCATCCTCTATCCACCTCATATTATGTTCCAACACCAGTGAATTGTGCACCACCCCAGCTCTATGCAATGACTAAGACAAATTTAGTGGGAAGATTTAGCGATTTGTGAGGGCCAAATTCCCATAACACATGCAATGTTTCCTGGTAATCTGGTATAGCCAAGTAAGTCCACCATCACAACTGACTGAAAAGAAAGTAACCCCGGAGTATGATCCGTGTCAAGCTAACAACGTCTGACATGACGTTCAAGAACATAAGGTTACATACAAATTGATACACCTCTTTATTAGTCTTTCAGTAAAAGGTAGTTGAATAGGTTTGTCTCTTTACAGTAAACACGGGAGCAAGCCATTGGACAAGCTTCAAAACACTCTCTTATTTTTTATTAGAAAATAATATAATTAATATTTACCTTCAAAACATTCTTTAATTTTTTTATAGGAAAATAATATAAGAGGACAAGAGTCCTCAATAGGGAAACACGAAAGGGGACCAAGAATCATTACTTCTCAGGAAAACCCTTTCTGAATAAACCGAGGTATTCATATTTTCTAACCCCTTATTCCAATTCCTCCTTCTTGTGTAGACCTTAACCAGAGAATCTTTATTACACGGATGGACAAGCCTATATCCCGTGAAATCCATCAAGTCCAATGCTGCACTATTGGCAGCCTCACTACCTACGACTGCTCCATCGAGTAAGACACTAGAATGAGGAACCATCAAGGATAGATCACCACCAGAAGGACTCTCAAAACTTGTTACTATCATACTTAAGCTAGTTTTGCCTCATCATAATTTCGGAAAACTTTGTTTCCCACAGACATGTACTGAAATACACCCAAAAATGCTTACATCACTATTATTTTGAGACATTACAGATTATATTGCTTAATGTGAATCGTGATTTAGTCTTCCAAGGGACGTGACCAATCATGTCATACACGGTAGAGAGACAAATAATGGAAAATGGGAAATTTCAAGCAACATTGATGAAGTAGAAAACGATACAACATTTAAGCTCTCTTTTTAAAAGAATGTAGACTCAATCCAATAGATGGAAACTAATTAGTACAGGTACTTGTCAGGAGGCAAGCGGAGAAAGATGGTACCTCAACTGCATAGGCAAATGCATGCTTTGGATAAAATCCTCATATGATGTTCCCCCCAACCCTAGTTTAAGCTCCAACTGCAGCAAGATTATAGAGTAAGAACTTTAGAAATAAGCCTCATCTAGGAATAAAGAGTAGTGTGCATCATAGAGCCAAAAAACACAACTATTTACCTAGACACTAACACACTGATCCTTTTTTTTCAATAGACACATAACAGTCGATAAAACCATATAATTGCATCGTTACCTATGTGCATAAGATGAACCAATTATGCAAAAATGCAAAACCCTAAGTTATTCAATACCATTGTTCTACACATCGTGGAAGCGAAACATTTGCACACTACAAAGATCATAAGGACCATTCTCGCACTCTCTAAGATAAAGAATGGAAGGCACCACAAGCAGCTACAATTATATGCCAACATTAACAAATTTGCATTCTCATTTTAACTAATTGTTTCGTGAAGAAAACCTCCCATTATGACTATGTTCTGTTCTAGAGCGTTCACATTCTATTAGATTCAATATGGACCCTCAATAAAGGATCTCATACAATTAACTGTTGTAACAAAGGGTCTACACCTAACTTTATCATCAGTTCACAGGAAATGTATCCTGTCATACTTTTCCCCCCTCAGTAGATGAGAAGAAACATAGTAGATGAGCCCAAAAGGGGACAGGGGGAAGCGGGGAGGGGGAAGGGATAAAGAGTGAAACAGATGTTCTGAGAGAATGTGAGGAGCAACAATTGTATATGATACCC
Organism: Corrigiola litoralis; assembly: GCA_901111285.1. Taxonomy (NCBI): domain Eukaryota; kingdom Viridiplantae; phylum Streptophyta; class Magnoliopsida; order Caryophyllales; family Caryophyllaceae; genus Corrigiola; species Corrigiola litoralis. The sequence continues at coordinate 6,268 of CAAKMY010040434.1, forward strand.
AGCCGCCAACAAAACAAGATCACAGTTAGGACAAAAAGAAATACTAAGGGAAATTTGAATCAAGAGATTCTGCCTTGACCTTGTTCAGATCACTTTCCTGTGATGATTTATCCTTGTCCAGTAAAATAGGGACCTACTCCTTTTCGCTTTGAGGCTTACTCATCACAGTTTTTAGAGAAAAAGATTGATGTTTGGTGCTTAGAGTGTGATGTTAGGCGGCTTATCGTTTGTATCTGAAGGAGTCAAGGAGCATATCAACATCTGGATTAAGTAGGTGTTCGGGGGTTAGACTTGAGGAGAAATGAGGTCCTTAAAGAATTGTGTCAGATAGATTGGCAGATTAGTGAAGTTGCGCCAGAGGAGGATCTCCTGATGAAGCGATACAGCTTCACAATGACTTGGAGAAAGTAATGTTGAGACAGAAGCAACGTCAGCATCAATAAATTAAAGTCTGCTGGGCTATAGATGGTGATGCAAATTATAAGTTGCTTCTTAAGGTGGTAAAATGGTAGGCGAAGGAAGAATTACATTAATAGCTAGAATCCAGTTATGGGAGTATCTTCACAGAGCAAAGTAATACATATTTCTGAAAGCACTAGAAGTAGAAAGAATGATGTGGTTTTGAATTCTGAGCTCAGTAAATCATATTTCGCAATCTGGGCAAGGGAACTTACAGTAGGTGCCAAAAGGCCTCCAAAAAGCATAATTCCAGCAATAAGGGAGAAACAAGTGGCATAGTATTGCTTCAAATTAGTAGAGCTCTGCACAGCGATGAATGATATAATATAAGGTTGATTGTGAAAGGAAAGAAACAACCAACACAAGAAACACAAAAAGAAACATGTTGGTGAACACTGGAAAATAAAAATGCTTCCGACCATGAAACTCACCAGGGGAGGCAAAAATGGTATGAATGATGGAAAGCTTGGTAATTCATTTTCCTGCTCCTCCTTTATGATTCCCAGTTCAGCTCTTTTAATTCTCTGCTGTATCCTGAGTCTCCGAACCTAAAACAAAGATTTGAAGCACTCAAATTTTTCTAAGACAAAGCAACTAGTATCTTGCAGATGAAAGAAGACATACAAGCACAGAATTTGATATCATGAGTTCTCCGATTAAAGAAACCATATAAACATCAATAAACACGCACAGCCAGACCACACACACACAACCAATCTGGTTACGCAATTGTCCTAGTCACCTTGCCAGTTTAAGGACCAATATACTTCGCTTAAAGATGATTCCAAGCACATAATGTCCCCAAGGCTTTGTTTGGATAGAAAAAAAATGGAGGGGAGTGGAGGGGAGGGGGATGGAGGGATGAAGAATCCACAGTTTGGATAGCAAATGGGTGGAGAAGAGAAAGGGAAGGGAGGGAATTGGGGGGGATTGAATTTGCCTTCTCCAAGAACAAATCAATTCCCCTCCAATTTGGAGAGATTTGGAAAGATTTTCCTCTCCTGCCCTATCAAGAACCCACCTTCCCCATGAGTTCTCTCTCCTCTTACCCCTCCCCTTCCCTCTTCTTCCCTTCCAATCCAAATGGCAATCTTTTCTCTCTCCTCCCCTCACCTTCCCTTTCTTCCCTCCCCTCCATTTCCCTCTCTTTTGCTTATCCAAACACACTGTAAATAACTCTTCCGTCTTCACTTCAAGCAATCTACGGAACTTACACCAAAGGAACTGGGCTTAGAAATATAAGTGACAATATTTACCAGACCCTGCAAATCCTTCAGTCATGTGTGTGCCAGACAAATGTAGAGCCAACACGCTACCCAAGCACTCTATCATGAGAGCTACTCAAAAAAAAACTTTCAAGGAGCCATTGTCCATGCATACACGGTGAAATGAATTACGGGGAGTTGAGGACACTATCATAGATGATTAACGAAACACATAAAAAAAGATTGTTTCCTAAAATATAAATTATTTTACATCCTCAAACTTAGAATCTTATAAAGGGAAAAAATAACCAAGATACCTAAGAAGTGAGTTTCAGCAGGCTTGTACGAGGAGCAATGGTTCCTGGCAAGGGATCTCAAACTTCTCAGAAACACTTTCTTAAATCACTACCGTACCAAAATACATTGAGTTCAGCGCGATATGCCACAGCCATAGAACCATCAGGGAAGTTTCTTTGACCGCTATGTTTATAAAAAAGGACCCCACTTCACGATAGCAGACTGAATCCTAATTAATCGAATGATCAAGTTGTCCCTCGTGAATCATGAACACTGAAAGACACTTACAGATTTTCAAATGTCATAGAAGCCAAAATGACAAAATAATGAAGGACGACCATAGATTTCCTAATTCGCTAGCTTATTATCTATGGATTATCTATTGGGGCGAATTATCTACCTGGTCTCTTAATGGCCAAGGCAGCATGGGTATCCCTATCACGAGTACAACAAAATTGTGTAACTTGTATATTGTAATTAGAGTTCTCGTAAGGATGCCTTATCCTGCTTTTGTACTCTCTCTAGATTACAATACAATTTTCATATGAAAAAACTTATTATAAGCTGTATTTTACTGTATCTTAATAAGCCAACGAACTTGCTAGACTACTAAGAAGAGGCTTATGGATTCTTACAGTAGGATGTGTAAGACTGGAGACAGATGATAAAGCATCCTATACTCTGGAAGCACTCTAGACTCTGCATATTTCCTTCATGCCGTGTTATATGAGATTGTTCTTAATCGACAACATCTTTCAGAATGACATATTCTTAACATCAATGAAGGAGAGTACATCGTTAGAGGACAAGTCCACCAACGAATATCAAGGATCACACGTAGCAAGTCAATCATGTCTCATACATTGAAAGATATAAGTAAAACCAAATTGAAACTCTAGTATGAGACTGTCTAACTTTAACTAGTCTTAAACTAGTCATTTTTTGGCTAGCTCTTGTTTTTAACTCAATTAGTGACTAGCTTTAGTTTTAAATTAAAATTAGACCGTCGCTATTGATGATATAGAAACAGAATGTAAGCAAAATAAACTGAACTTTCCCACAAACCTCATTAGCACGATGGTGAAACATTCTAGGGAGCTATGCGTTCACAGCAATAGGTATAGTTTATTGAGAATAACCATCCTTTTTTTACAAACCTGTGATGGCTTTGAATAACACAAGGTACAGAGTGGAACTGTTTTAAGTTCAATTTTGAAAAAAAAAACAGGCCATATGAGTTCACCACATCATTGTCAAACGTGATTTAGGAAGCAACTTTCAGAAGGCACAAAGCTTTTATTTTGCACACGTTCTCCAGAGCAGAATATCAAAGCTCGGAATAGAATCAATAGATACACCATACAAGGGACATATATCATCATCTCAGCTATTCATCACTTTTATCAGAAAACTATAATTATTCTAACAGTATTGACGACTTGAGAAGCGTTGACTAATGCCAAACTGCATTGTCTTCCCCCCTCCAGCTCTCTTCCTCCCCCCAATAGCTAATAAAGAATTATATTACAAAGACATCAAGGGGATGTTACCTATGCTGAAAAAAGGGTCAGAGAGTGACTCTAGAGCTATCAAGTATCATCTTATTGCTCCCACTACACAGCCTCAAAACGTTAATAGCCACAAACCTAGAAAGTAAAAAGATTTGGCCCAAAGCGCATTTGGTTGCTTTATAGTGCAGCACTAGATTGCCAAAAAAACTAACTACTACTCTACTAGGATCCTATGACTAGCTAAAGACAAATGCTACCAAGAGAGAAACCCTCTGGACAAAAAGGAGGTGTCTAACGTATACAAAATGCAATTGAAGCTTATAGATGCGACTCAAAACTATAGACTGAGAAAGCAATGTGTTTATGCCTGTACCACATAAAGCCTTCTATACTCACCTCTTCCATATGCAAGAAGATTTTATTTCGGCGGCTTCGGATATTATCTTGAATTTCTTGCATCTCCATCTTTGCGAAGTCCTGAACTGTTTCAGGCCCTTCTATGATACAAAACCTGCAATAGAGCATAAAATTAAAATCATATAGTAATAGAACGCCAGCCATTAACAGAGTCCTTTTTTCCACTATTCTAAGCTGAATTTCATCTAGGACAGAGATGTATAAGGCATTGGAAACGAACAAGGTTCGCAGTCTGGAAAGGCAATAGTCTTAGTGTAGTCATAGTGGCAAATTATTAGGTGCTCCAGGGAGCATGTGCTCCCACACTAGATTTTTCGTGACAAAAACTACAAGAAATCTAGGTGAGAGCATATGCTCCTGGGAGCATGGTATAGATTATGAGTCATAGTGATGGACATACTACATTTAAAGTATGTTCTAGAAGGAAGTACAAGAAATAATAATTACTAGCTTTTAATATGTCAAAGCATATTAATATTAGTTGTCATATCTTACTAGTTACTTAGTTCTATTAGGATTGTGTTCTAGAAAGCATTCTTCTTTTTAAATACTTGTCCTAGGGCTTTGATATTCTCAAATGCTATTGATGATTGAAGATTATCAATATTCCGTGATTTTCTCACAACTATTCTGCTTCTTTGCTTCTGTGTTCCTTCTTTCCCCCTTCTCAATTATCTACTTTCTACCTTCTCCTAGTATCTCTCCCTATATTGTCACCTGCTTCGTTCTCTACTCTTTTCCCTCCCCCAAACTTTATCAACTTGGTTATTAGAGGAAATGTTTCCTACCAAACCTCTGTCACTGCCAAATAAGTTTCCATTTGCCCAAAAACAATTTCAACTACAAACAATCACTTCCATACATCGCTACCCTTCATCCGGTCACTCCAGATTTACATGTTAAAGCCTTTCAATTCTAGTAAAGCAAAAGAAGGATGCTACAAAGTATCTGCTGGAAACTTCAAGGTGCAGCCAAGCCAAACCAAAAGAAGTGGACCATTAGTGATACAAAACAGAATATCTACCAACTGCTCAGTACTTGATACGCCTTCAAACCCTTGATGTTGCATTTAAAACTTTAGATTCTTAGTTCGCTAAGTCTAATAATTGCATAAAAACATGTTTTCTGTCTTCAGGAAAAACAAATGTTTAATTCATGTTAGATAATTATCTATGTTGCTTTAATCCTATTCTACTGTGTGATAAGTCCCAGCTTATACTCCCTCCGTCCTCTGAAGATTGACAAATTTTCCATTATAGTCCGTCCACAAATACCGTCAAAGTTAAGAAGCTACAAATACATTATTAATTAACTTTCCAAATTAACATCTTCTTTTTTGGTAACTCATCAATTTCTCCCACCAA
>CAAKMY010040454.1:0-18647 GCA_901111285.1 Corrigiola litoralis
TAATGGAGGTAATTAAGGTCTAGTGGAAGAATTAACTAGCAATAGAAAGCCACTTAATTTCTCAATAACCCCTACTAACCTTTGTATTATCCAACATACAGGATTGAAGCTACCTTCTGTGAAGTGTTTATCAGGGCACATATGTGCGACCAGAACAGAAAGCTACTTAAACATATTTACATCAAATATATCAAATACCTTGTGAATCAGAAGCAGCGACTGAAAGCATAAAGCTCCAAACCAAATCCTAAATTCCAATCTTTAATCCTGTTCTCGCCTTCACACGCCATGATTTAGTCTACTTTATTTAATACTTATGCTTATGATATGACATCAAACTCTATTCTTCAATTCAAACTTTGTCAGGCAAAAGAAACTTACACAGGCAATTAATGAAAGGGATCAACAGAGTTGCTGGAATCTCAGTTTAGAGGGTACGACATTATGCCAAAGGCATGTTATTACATAAAAGGCCTCAACTATAGTGTATGAGTGGTGAAGAGACAGCAGCCATGAATTCTTCATCAGATTCAAGAGCTCTCATGGAATCAGGGGATAGACATATCTCCAGATCCACACTTCCTCCTCCTCCAGATCCTGCATATGCATTTACTTTCCCTGCATACTTGTTTCCAGGGCCAGTACGAACTGCAATCGGTTTCCCTAGTCCTGCAAATTCATTCCCATAAATGTCAAAGCGAGGCGAGTTTCCAATCTGGACAGTGCTGGTCACATTTGTGTCATTACATTTGTCAAATTGTATCGTATAAGGAGACTTGAACCAGCCATGGACGAAATCACGGAACACCTTATCAGTAAGGTTTACCACTGAATGGTGCAACAATAATGCCGCCGACCCTAGACTACCTTCAAGCAACTCACCCACTGTTGTAGTCGCTTCCACCATATAAATCAAGACGCCAAAGTATTCTTCTGGCAATGGTGGGTCTAATCTGCTCCTGCAATTCGCAGTTAGCTTGCATTGAATTACCTCATTAGGTGCTAAGGTCATGGCTCGTATTATAGACCTCCATACAAATGCTGAGAGCGCTTGGAAGGAGGAAACTTTGCTCTGATTATTGCCTACTTCTTGATTAGCTTTGGCTTTCAGTTCTGCCACAGTCTCATAAGAGAAGTGAAAGAATCTCTCCTTTAACTCAGGGGGCCAGTACCTATTGCCAAAACAAAGTAGATAAGTTACTAAATATGTGTTATACTGTAATGCATATCGAACTTTTGCCTGAGTACCTAGAAATGAAGTCAACTGGATGAATGAATGGGAGGGCTAGATCACTGGTGCCGTAACCATCTGGAATCCAACGCTTGGTGTTAGGTAACCGCAAGACCAAATCCGACTTCCCATTGGCACGTTGTATCTCAGACCATATTTTCCAAAATTGCCAGAAGGATGTTCCATCAGCAATACAATGATTCATAGAACATCCAATGACTATCCCATCCACCAGTTCAGTCACCTGCACTGATAAGATAGGCCTGGTGAGACCATCGTAGTTGACTTCCCCGTTATTATGGTCAAAGAAGGACTTCACAAGGGCTGGAACATGGTCTGGTGACAGGATGTCTGATACAGTCATGCAGAGAACAGCACGGACAAATCGAACACCTCGACCCTTATTACAATCAACAAAGACAAAGCATTGGTTCTGGGCTTCGTCGACCTGGGAAACAAGTTGACCAGCCAGTGGGTAGAAATGAACTAGCGTCAGTGCAAGAGAGTCCTTTAGACTCTCTAGAAATTTGTCAACATGGAACTTTCCTTTGGGTTTTGCATAAAAAAGAGCGTTCTGGTTGTAGTGAACAGAGAGGGCGAGTAATTCGCTTGGTGGCAAGTAATAGGGCTGCTTAGACTCCTCTGCCTCAACCTTTGGCTTTATGAAACACTCTGAGATTAGTTCGACTGTTGGAAAATGCATTTTTGTCAAAAAGAATTTCAACTGGTTTTGAAGGAGACCTACAGGCTTTATAAATACTGGTTAGAATTTGATGCAAGATTGCAAGAGCAGGCTTCCACAGAGTGCAGTGTTATTGATCCAAGACTTTCTCATCTAACTTGTACGCAGATTAACAAAAACAAAATGGCAAGTTGCTTATGCCTAATGCAATCAGAAAGCTTTAATGGTCAGTTGGGAAATGACAGGTAGAGTGTCATGGAATTAAGGGCTTAGCAACCTATCGGACACCGAGAGGAAATAAAAAGTACTATAATTCAAGTTCAGCCTGTACAACCATTAATAAAACGCTTCCCAAAACCCAATCATGGACTTCTTAATTAACACCAAATTATTGACATTGACTTTTCAATATGGAATATTCATAATTAGAATATTTTCATATTTTTGAGTAATATATCATTGATTTGCGAGGCATTAACAAAACCAAGTGACAGTGGGTAGAAATGAACTCGGGTCTGCGCAGGAGAGTCTACAGAAAAACATAAACAAAACTCACCAACTGATGTCCTATCAGCTGCTGAACGCTGGTTACTGGTAAGCCATACAGTGGCTTGCTACTCTAAATGGTACAGTAGAGATACAGCAGCTTCAAATTGTCAGAAAATAGTGACTTTCTATGCTGTTGCTGTTCTTAATAAGCCAGACAGGATTGAAGCTACATTCTGTGAAGTGGTTATCAGGGCAAATCTATTGCAACCAGAACTGAAAGATACTGCGACATTACATATTTACATCAAAATAATCGTGAAGATAAAAACCTTGTCCATTCTCATTCATCAAGAGAACAAGATTTCACAAGATTGCACAGCAACTGAGAATACTTGTGCTATGCCCCCAGCAGCTAAAAAAAAGGCAAAAGCAGAAAGCAGACTTGGAACGTAAGTAGTAGAGATGTGGTAACTGCTTCTACATTGCAAGTGCTAGAAGATGAATGTTCACCATGGGCTCTGAACTTGGTTTGAGCCATGAGCAACACCATGACACTTAATGTAGGACGAAACTGGTCTGTCCTAGTAAAACAATTAAGAGTCTGAGAGAATACCCTCAAATGACAAATCTCTTCCACATGTCGCAGGACATTTTAGCTACCCAGTAATTATATAACCCGCTAACGACACACAGCTGATACCCTTTTCATGCATAAAAGACTATAGCATATACAAGGTTTTTTTAGCATTGTGACTTTTGAGGTACTCCTACCACCGTGAATAGGGACTCTGCCAAACGCCTTTAAAAAATCTAGTCACTAACAAGCACTGCTCATCATCACAGAATGGGTAAATGCATCCTAGCCCAGCAGGGACAATGCGGTTCGAACTGAAAAAAATGGGCTTGAAGAGGATACAATAAAAAAATGTGGTCAAATTTGCCCTCAAGAAAGAGGATTGCTCATAAGAATACAAGCTGGGTATACATATTGTAGATGAATAAGTAACTAAGAAGAGATGGTAGTTATGGAGATCTAATTCCTCCAATTCTTAGAAATTATGCAGAAATATAGTACTCTATTTCAGTCTCCAAATTGAAGAACAAATGCTTACATTCAGTAAAATATCCATGCCATTCAAACACTGCACTCTGATGACATGAAGTCGCCAACAGAATGAAGATAAAACCAGGCGTCAAACTGATTCTAGTGCTGGAGGAAATGAAGATACTGAAATGACAACTCCAAATTTCAGGGATCAATCTACTTCTTGGAGTCTTCTTCCTTCATTTTCTTCTCCCACCTACGCTTTTTGTAGTCCAGCAACATTTGTGGCATCTTCTTCATCAATTCAGCAGTTTGTGCCCTCTTCTCAGCTGCAATTCTGTCACATTTGTGTCCTTTCCTCTTCGTCCTCATCTCTTTCCTCTCAGGATCATACGGCCAATCTTCTCCTGCAACTAAGACTTCTTTACGAAGTCGGGCACGACGACGACCACTGATGCCCAGAGGTTTCCAGGCCCCAAGCTCCCAGTAACCCCAAACACCTTTGGTAAGCTCATCCTTATACTTCACCAACTTCTCTCGCCAAGGATATTGAAAGTCAGTGGCTGCTTTCGCCACAGATTTCACAGCTTTGTTTGCCATCACTCCAAGATGTTCTCTGCACAATATATGCAACTCACTGTTTGCTCCCAAAGGCATGACTAAAATGAAGACAGGTAACAGTGCAGGACTAAAGGAAAAATATTGTAGTTGATAAAACTGGACAAGTTTTTCTAAGGGGCGATGACATTCTACAATAAAAGGTTGCTCCTGCTAATGTAAATGAAGTAAAGAGCTCAGGTATAAACAAAGTTGCCTGTACATTTGATTATTTTCAGTCACCTTTAACCAAGTTTGTAAGGCAAAAGGTTTCTCACAACTGAATATCAGCAGAAGGGACCGGAAAAAAACCTTCACTAAAGTTAAGAATACATCAGTGTAGAACCACCTACAACTACCCGGAAATTAACTCCCTCTCATCAACATTTTAACTCAATCCAAACAAGATTTTTCTTAATTCTGAATCCTACGCAAACATCAGATCAACACCAAAGCACTCAGCAATAAAGACACACCACACATATCAATAGACTCACGCTTACTCTAAGCCATTCTCATTCTCAAATTATGGGATGTACAAAGAAACACACCTCGCACAAAAGAAAATGCCAAGAGCATGATTCCAGGCCAGAGTAAGGCATGAAGCAAATTAATATATAGCTAAAAAGAAAAGAGTCTTCCAAGCAAAGGATAGGAGCTGACATATTCAGGATGTGCTAAATCTATAGCATTTCCGATCAATAAATAGGAATAGATGTGTAAAAGCAACCGCCTGAAATGAGGATCCCAAATAAGCCACAGCAACCCCACATCGATGAAGCTCCAAGCCAAACCTTAAAGGTTATCCAATATTCATATTCCCATCATTCCACGAAACATATAAACACTTCGTCTTAACTCATATATCCCAATGACATCTCAGACCATATCATTCAAAGAATCCTCACTGAAAGATGAAACATTTTCACAACTTTTTCCAATTTTCCCGCACACAATTGGTTCAAAGCCGAAGTAGCTAGTAATGTCACACAAATAGAGCCACACTATCAAACTGTGTACATACATAACCCCATAAAGTAAATTCAAGCAAAGAGGAAACTTTCGACCTCAAATTCGTTCAAGAGCGAAACTTTCGTACACAACCCACCACCAATAATTTGAAAATGGGGTATAAGTACTACAAATTTCTTCCTTATCACCCCATAATATAAGCAACTTTCACAAACTACAAAATCATCACCATTTGCATTTTAAACTCTCCAATTAAAATTTCAACAAAAGGCGACAACACCAATTAAATTATTCCAAAAGACACAAAAGAGAATGAATAAAATCATCTGAATTACTCATACCATCATTTACATAATGTAAAGTCATAATATCTGATACATAATAGCTGAAGTTGCAAATAGCACGGTTATAATCAAAATATAATACAAACCCAATATAGAAAACCAACAAAATGCTTATAAAGAAGCATAAAATCTACTAATTAGTTCAAAAACATACAAATTGAAATAAAGTTTCAATCTTTGTTCTTGGGTTCAAGGACTTATGATGTGAGTGAAATTCAAGCTAAATATAACAAAGAAAAGACATATAATATGATCATTAAAACTGAACCCATTTGATCAAAAGTCATAAGAAATAAAAATGAATGAAATTGGTAAACTTACAGTGAGATTTGGTGAGATAGCAGGGTTTTAGAAATAAAACCCCCAAAAAATGAAGTGAGTGAGTGTGTAATACGGATATAATTGGAGGGTACTTTGGTACTTGCCATGGCCCGCACCTTAAATAGAGCTGGCAATCGGCCGAGTCGCCAGCTCGAGATCGAGTTGAGTCGTGTCATGCCAGTTTTCGGGTCGGTTGATGCGGGTCACTTTGGGTTCGAGTCAAATCGGAATTTTATTTTTCAGTTCGGGTTAGGGTCGGTTTCGGTCAGTTTCGTGTCTAATTAAACTCGGGTTAACTTCATGTTGAGTTAATTTCTATTATATTTCCATAAATAAAATTTTATCAAACATTACATATCAACTTTTACGAAATCAAAAATTAAAAGTAATATGTAAAACAAAGCTTATATGATTTTTGATGAGAATCAAATATGGTTTAATCAATTTCGTGTTTTCAATAATTGTATCGGGTCGGGTCAAATTTCGGGTTGGATCAATTTCGAGTCAACTCGATGCGATTTCGGTTCAATTTCAGTTACAACTTTTTGGGTTGTATTGGGTTTCGGTTTATTATTAGATCAGGTCGATTCCTACACAAATTTTATCAAACATTAATGGTATTTTGGGTCGAAAAATTGACCTCAGGGGTATTTTGGATAAGCCGAAAAAGTAGAGGGGTATTTTGGATTTTCACGTATACCTCACGGGTACACAGGAGAATTTCCCTTATTTATTCCTACACGAATCTTTATTTATTCCTACACAAATCTTTTGAACAAACAACATAAATTATATTTGGGGTGTGTTTGGCAAATGACTGAAAAGGCATCTGAAACTTAATTAGGTGACAATATTTTTTTTCCCAGGTTCCCTAAGTAACTTATTATTTCAGTCAACTTAAATACATTTCAAGTTGTGTTACCAAACAACTTTGATCATCAAAAACAAAAAAAACAATTTTAAAACTTAACGTGATTGAAACTTTGGATAAGTAAGATAAACTAGTCAAATAAGGTGATTGAAATGACTTACCAAACACACCCTAATTGAGTTAAAGTAGTCATTTATCGATTTTGTGGTCAAAATAACTACTTTAAAACACTCTGAGATGAAATAATTAATAATTATATTACCACACGCAATTAATAATCAGTAATCACTAAACCTAAATTGTGTCTTATTCCTTAATTGTCCGTAGTTAATTTACTTTTCCTGATGAGCATAGACAATTTGAGAAGGATGCAGGGTGCCAGGGTGAATCGGCTTGAACTCTTGAAGGCTTCGTAAAATACACCTGCCAAATGATAGCTGCCCGAAGGATAGAACATCACCAGAGTCTACAGCCAATGACGAGGCAATTGTTCCATAAACTTGCTAGCTTTGATCAAGTGTTCTGTCGACAGAGTACATTTACTACACTTCCCATGCTTTATGATCTACGGAGTACTGTACTACTGTATATGTTAAAGCGAAAAACTTCATGCCTTCATCAATTAAACAGTTCAAAATAGGAAGTGACGACTGCGTTGGAAGCCAACGTTTAGAAAACAATGTGGTTCACTTTTCAAAATAATACTAATAAGTAATTGTGGTTTGCTACAAAATGAATGCCTACGGAAATTTCATTCAGCAACTTACGGAGTTCCAAAATACAAAGTTAGATCAGTTTCAAAGGAAAAAAAGCTAGGGTTCCCAAACTCCGAATAAAAGGGAAGATGGAGAATGGAGGGATATGTACTTCATAATCCTAAACTACAGCGAACAGCTACGAACTGATCACCCAACTTAGGAGATGCTTGATCTGAACCTGCCACCATCTGGAATGCCCTAAAGCAGCAACCATGATGAACACTAGGGAGCCCTCTACTTTCTTCAAAGAGATAACAAAAGTCAAACACCAAGCGGCACCCATCAATGTGGACCTTGTCGGTCTCGTCCTCCAGTCTGCAGCTGATGCTGCAGTCAAAAGATTGTTCAGCGTCCCACAGCATATGAAGTAGGGAAGTGCCATAAGCACTCCATAATTCTCTTTTTGCACTACCCACTTACATCAACTTTAGAATATGCTCTTGCAGGTGAGTGTGTAAAAAAAGGTAAATAAGCAGTGCAAACAGAATTTTCCATGGGAACCTGACTAATACAGCAAGAATGATGGGAGGCATAACCGCATAAGCATCAAGCTCAAAGAAAATGTTGCTAGTGCCTTTCTAGATTTTTTTTTCAAAGCAAATAATGATTATAGATGTACTAGATGCAGCCCTCTAACCTCAGTATGAAAGACAGCCCATCATAACTCTAAACCTGTGAGCCCAATCATTGACTGGGATTTTCTAAGTGAGAGAAGCGGGAACCAAGATATCCCAAAACGTGGCTGCTTCATAAGCCGACGTACATTTTCGAACCGTGATATTGCTAGCAACAAACTATCCATGTATATCTAACCAACAACAAAAGCCTAATACAGGGTACCCGCATCCCGTCATATGTCTAGGAGGTTCAAGGTGTACGCAGCCTTACCCTTACCTTGTCCAATCTCGATTAGTAGAGAGCCTGATGATAGACAAACAAAACAAACCACTGGCTACGATATGGATTACATATATGTAATCCTCATCTCCTCTCTTTACTATTCTATTTATCCGGTGCCCATGCCAATTTAAAGAGTTATGAACACTTCACAAACTTCATCGTTAGATAAAAGAATTCAGAACATGTTACCAATGAAATCCTTGCAACATTTTTCAACGGGATCCCTCCCTTCTTTACTATTCTCTTTATCCAGTGCCCATGCCAATATTAAGAGTTATGAACACCTCACAAACTTCATTGTAAGATAAAAACTCAGAACATATTACCAATGAAATCCTTGCAATAAAAGGCACAAAACTGAAAAAAAATTACGAAGTACCTGATTAATTAAGGACGAACTCTCAGCCAAAAACTTCAGGAAATCTTCCTTTCTCAATTTAAAGTTGTATTTTTCTTGCTCCAATAACACTTGTTCTCTTCGAATATCTTCCTGCAGCCTCTCCTTTTCCCATTGCTTCTTCTTCAGCTGGTTCTCAAGCTCATAATATCTTTCAGGGAGACCATCTCTCTCAGAGTATTTAGGGAACCGTACATCTATGTCTTCCCTTTTCACCGAAAGAACAGGAAAGCAACAATGGAGCTGTAAGTCAGTCTCAATTCATTAAATTTCATAAATTTTAGGACAGAAATCAACCACTCACACACAGAAACAAGAAACATCAGCCAAAAAAGGTAGCCAGCGTTTTCAAAAATTAGGGCCAAGAAAGTTCTCCCCCTCCCCGCCACACCCACACGCACCAAAAAAAAATTAAAAAAAATTGAATTGTAAAAAGGAGTTTGTCAAGTGATTATAAATTACATTCGAGGTAAAGATAGCTCAGCATCCTGAGAATTTTTCATTTAAAGAAAAAGTTTCACATATTCGTGACAGGGAAATGGGCAAACAATATTCCTGCTATCACAGTTACAAAATTGGCAAATCCACCCAACCCGAATGAGTGTAAGAGTGTTCGTACTGGAGTAAAGTATGTGCAGTAAAAACAGTGTAAGTGGAAAACATCATGACGTCAAGGGTTCCACCGCTCCAGATTATACTCTAGAGCTCCAAGGAAGCTGTTAAGTTGGGATTGACAAACAACCAGGACAAACTTTGTCCCATTAATGGTCTTGGTCTAAAACTAGAGAAGTGGCGCGTCACTAATGAAGCCTAATTTACTCAAAGATAGTTCAAATCCACTAGGCAATACCCATCAGTGTTACTACTAGCGAGCTTTGCCTCAATCCTTGCTAGCTTCCCACCAGCCTCCGAACCCTGGTTCCTTTCTCCTTGGTGAACATGGAAGAGGCTGGGATGGTAACCAGTTTGGGACTTAAACCCAACTGGGTGTGGGGGTTTGAAGGGACAGTTTAAGGGGAAGATTAAATCAGCAAGATGCAGCGCTGGCAGTACACCAAGTCTGAGACCCATCACCTACTGTTCAGAAAAAAGGCTGCAACAAGAGTATAACTAGGCAAGAAGTGTGCCTTTGAGGTACTACCTCTGATCCCTTGAATTTATAACAGGATATCAAGCCATGAAATATAACAGCAACACAGATCAGTGACCACCACAACTCATGCTAATGATAAGCATGATTTCAAAAACCAGAAAGATAGATGCATGATCATTTTCTAAAAGCTTTAAGAAAATATTACCTGCCACCTAGTGAGAACACACCAGAAGCTTTAATCATCCCACCATCTAACGAGACAGCCCCGTCACTGATGCATGGAAGAGCAGCAACCATCTCTGCCCTAGTTCTATAGACTTGAAGACGTGAGAAGAGAGTATTGAACAATGTCTCTCGGAGGCCACATCCGCTTGAAGTCAAACAATATAAATGGACTCTATCTACATGAACCATATTTACAGCAAAGCCAAGAAAGCCAGCTGGAATTTCACCATTAGGCAGTCTTGGCTTGGGAATATCAAGTCTCCTCTGTGGGTCATCTTCTATGATCTCACCAGCATATGGTCTGCAAAAAGAAAAGGGTTGAAAGAGACCGAATACACAAGCTCAGCTCACCAAATAAAGTTCTGAAATCATGCCTTAAATTTTCAAGACATATCACGAGGAACCGGCCCTCCAAAGCTCGTCCAATTGAAGCTCCCAGCCCATGAATACCAGAACCTTGATTCACAAGTCCTTCGCCATCATATGTTTCCAGAGCTTTGATGCCTTCATATGTCTTACATACAATTGTAAGCATTGTCTGCAAACCCAGGTACTCAGAGAAAAGCCTGAGATTCCAATGTTAAAGCACATGAAAAAGAAATCAACTGGTCCAATTCAAATAGTCGGGAAGAAAGAATTTCCTAACAAGTTTTGACAATCAATGCAGAATGATAACGTTTCATTATAAGACATAACAGTATTGACTTTCAAGTTTTCAGCTGTTGAGGAATGTAAGGTGAGGAGATTCAGTATTTCAGTCAACAACTCTAACCTATTCTTTATCCTAGTTACCTGCTAAGATTATCATCGTCTACTTTGCCAAGTGTAGCAACGACACCAATAACTTCTTGGGACAAAGTAAGATTTTGAAGCTGTGAACTATGACGACTTTTGAGCTGACAAAAAATACCAGCTGCTGATTTTTCTTGCTTCAAGATTTGCTCAACAGTTTCTTCTGCACTTCGGCCATGAGAAGTATCACCATCTTCAGTTTTGGCTTCTCTGAAACAGGATTTACCAAGGCTGACTGCAGAAGAGAGTAAAAAAAAAGACTGCATAAGACAATAACAAAAGACATAAATCTATAAACATTAAACAACGTTTATCCTTTCTTATGATATCCTAAATAGGACTAGAAATGATGTGAACTTCAAAAGCAACAATATCTTCACAAAATGATGTTACCACTAACTCGGATAATATATGTGTATGGCGAATGCTGAACAGCAAGACCTTACAGGGAGTTCATATAGGGGTATGGGATCCTAGTGATTCTGCCAATGGGATTCTATCAAGAACTCTTCACACATTTCTGCCAGCTCTTTTACAAAGTAAATTGGTGATGGAATGTACAGAGTCAGGTACAAACAAGTAACCTCCCACAATATTGTGAGTGAAAAGTTGGGAGACAATACAGAGATATTCAGATTAGAACAATAGAGTATACGGCAGAGAACTTTTTTGCAGAAGGAGGTGATGAATTTCTTCAAGATCTTAGGAAATTCAAAAATGTTGGCAAAGGATTCCAGGAGATCCTAAACACTTCTGTGATAAAGCTCTAAGACACTTGGCTTTTCCTGAGAGGAATCAGGGGAATCTATACCGAGCCTCGAGCTTCTATTGTTCAGCATCCTGGTGCATTGATTTTGGAATTTTCCCACTCTGCTTTACTCTGTGCCATAATGTTAGCAAGATGCCGAGGTCTCTTCCTGAGATAAGGAAGTTGACATGCAGTACAAACTTCGACCCTTTTAGGCAATATGTAGTAGCCATTAGTTCAAGTGTCTACCATTGACCTACTGTCGATATACTATGCTTCTCAGTTTGGAATCCAATCGTTCTACCACACCAACAGTTAGGTCCAAAGCTGAACAAGGACCTCAATCTCTCTCTTAGACTTTCATCCAATCATCATCAAGTCGTAGTTGTATATTGCATTCAGCAGTTCTCTAAATTACAAACTGTAGTACAAAAATAACATATACCTTGCAAGTCAATGATAGCATCGTCCAGCTGGTTCTTCTGAGCCTTCAGAAATTTTATGTTATCCTCGTGCTGTCTCATTTTGGTTCCAGTCTTCTCTACCTCATCTTGCAATTTCTGCACATTAAAAACTATTGAGAAACTTCTAGATACCATAGCCTTTTTAGGTAAGCTGGATAACATAAACTTTGAGAAACTAAACTTTTAAAAAGTAACAAAAGATGGGCAGGAATATATGGTTAAATCCAATTTAAATGGGTTGACCAGGTATAGCTACAACCTTCGAGCTCGACATCAAAGAATTTGTATAAAGGGGTGCCCCATTAGGTACTTCATTCCTGGTATTTACGAAAGAGTTACTTGGATCCACATGTTTGGGGGATGCAACATCTTGAACAACTAATGCCTTTGAATGGATTGGAATCTGTGTGTTGATTGGAATCGGTGAATTGAGTGGAATATGTGCATTAATTGGCATCTGTCACAAGAAAAATAAAATAAAAAAAAAGTTAGCAACGTCAAAAGCATTACTTACACTTGACTAAGAGCTTGTGATAGGGGGGCTTTATCGCACAACTTTGATTCCAACAACCAAGCTACACAAATTGCCATTTGCATGAACCATCTAACAGATCACGACAATATATTTCATGACCATAAAGTGCATGCATAAAACCGTTTCTTTCTTTGAAAATACAACATGTTTAAGCCCTCAGCTCTACAAGGCACACTCATGGCTTAAAGTACGGACAACCAACCTTAGTGTTAACCTTTTGCACTAGCCGCCACCTCCTATTGAGATACATTCTGATAATAACTATGGACTATTTGATGTCAAAATTAACTCATATGCCCATGATTTTCTCAAATTAGATTTAGAAATACTTCCCGAACACTTGCAAACACTTCAGCAAATGCTCATATAACAATCATTTTTCCGCAACATATTATGACTTATGTTCTATTTGGAGTTCAAGATAACATAGTGATTCTAACAATTTGGAAGGCCCGTGCCTGCCCCCCACCGCCCTCCCCTTCGCCGCAGCCCAAACCTCCAAATGAACGAACCAATAGTCCGATCACAATTCAGTCAAGCTCCACAACCTCAATGCAAATAGCTACCTCCATAATAATGGCTAACTCATTTTTAATTTTTTTGGTCTGAAAGGAGCGCAAAAAGTCACAGCTGAGAACGAACCAATAGTCTGATCACAATTCAGTCAAGCTACACGACCTAAACGCAGATAATGACCTCCCTAATAATGGCTAACCCATTTTTAATTTTTTTGGTCTGAAAGGAGCACAAAAAGTCGCATATGAGAATCGAACCCCCAACCTTACGATTAGGGGGTAAAAGGAGCTGAGCTCCAACTAACTGGGCTATCCATCCACAACTACACCACTGATTCTCCACAATGGCGAAACGTGACGGCGATTTTTCCTATACTAAAATCCTCATTTCCCTAACCAATGCCTTCATTTCTCCAACAGTACTTAACTCCAACAATCATAATCCACTTTATCAAAGGTCAAAACTTTAACATGAAACTCTCACATAAAATCATACAAAAGCATCACAAATATAACAAAGCAGTAACCCCGGAATAATTCACAAGTCAACCAAAATTACTATGCAGTAAAACCAGTAATTACATAATTACATTGCTGTAAAAAAATAAAGGAAATGAGAGATATAATGACATAGACATGCATGCATGAGAGAGGGAAGAAAACCCTAGAATTTGGAGAGAGAAAGAGAAAAAACATGCCGGGGGATTGGTCGGGAACATTGCCGGTGGCAAGTTTCGTTGCTGACGTGTCACTGTCGATGACTCACTCACTTGATTCTGTTTTGGTCGGTCAAAGGAGAGAGAAATTGACTGTGAGTGAGTGAGTGAGTGAGTGAGTGAGTGAGGGAGTTTTTATGTTGTGACAATTTATTTGTTAGTGCATCTATTCCATTAAGTTCATTATATTTGCTTTTGACACTATTTGAAATTGTATTTTGTCTATTAATAATTTAAAATATATAAATATAAAAATATTGTTATTTCAAAGTACTTTTAAATACAAGTCTTTAGGCATGTTTTCTATACTGTTTTTTATTTAATTTTTAGAAAAGTTCAGGAAAATAACAGAAAGTTCAGAATAGTTCAGATCGAATAACATAAAAAGTTCAGAAAAATACGAAGAAATCAGAAAAGTCCATAAAGTTCAAAATGTCCATAAACCCGGGGTCGTGGTTCAGTGGTCACGCCACTGTTAAGCAAAGGGTATGCAAAAAATCCCAAGAGGTCAGGGGTTCGAGGCTGAAGTCTCGAGGTTTCCCCCTCCCCCTCCTGCCTCCCTTCAGTGAGTGTGATGTTGGATCCTCTCGCGACTAATTGTCATACAATGGCCCAGGGGTGGGTCTGTATGGTCCGGTGCGGGCTTTCGGTTATAAGTCGTTTATAATGTTATTGTTATGACTATTGTTATTGTTATTATTAATTTTTTTTTTGAGAAGGTTGTTTCCACTAAAATCAATACGAAAACATTTACAAGAAGTTAGAGGGAGCCTAGATGCTATCTGTGCTCCCACTCCTCTACTAATAGCAAAACTAATCCTACTAAATATGTAAGCAGCAGCACGAGTACCAATGCGATAAAGAAAATACAAACTCTGTCGTATCAGTAACCCGCGTGAAATATATAAGTTACCACTATTTATTAGTATTTATAAATAAATAATTATTTTATTAAATCAATTATGTTGACAATTAAATTTTATTAGTTTAGAAAACACAAAGATGCAACATAGATAAATAAAAAAACGATCCAACAAAGTTCAGGAAAATCATAAAGTTCAAAAAAGCTTACAAAAATACAAAAAGTTCAAAAAATAATAAAATAAAAATAGAAACAACCAAAACAAAACGGTGAAAAGAACATGCCTTTAACCATTTTAACTTTGTAATATTTATTATATTTTGAGATATAGATGGTCAACTTTTGAATATTATCGATTTGAGTACAAAATTAGGTGAAGTGGTATTTGAAAAGAACTCATCCTTAGGTTACTAGTAATACCAGCCACCAGGGGTGAAATGACGATTGATAGCCGTGATCCAACTCAAATGAAACTGATGATCGTAGTATGATTTTACCTTTTAATCTATATTGAAATTTGTATATACCTATATATTTATTTTTGCTATGTTTGATGTTCGTCTAGGACGAAATCAGGCACCCAAATGATTGACTATGAATAACCAGCCCAATTATAAGCTCAAATCATCTGATCCAATAATAAAGGATTCTATACTAGCAAACCATTTTTCGGTCCACTAATTGACCTCTTTGGTTGTATATTATAGTTGGCTCTACATCTTAAACAACTAGTAGTATTTAAAAAAAATTATGTTTTTTGTTTCGGTTTTGTATGTTTTTTAAAGTTTGAATTTAATTTGGTTTGTTTTTCACATTGGAACACGAATTATGTCTGTATCGTAAAAACTAATGTCAATTGTGAAGCACATGTAGATGTTGCTACTACAAACTAAAATCTTAAATATACGATTACTATTTGATATAGCAACAATTAATGCTACAACTAATTAATTTAGATTACGTTTACAAATGTTAATACATCAAATTACAAACACATAATAACTACTCAGATAAAAAGAGTTTCTGAATAATGACTCTAAAAGTCTGGGCATGACCAATATGAAATTCACGAAAATATGATCACTATATCGACACTAGAAGAAAGAAAGATATAACGGGAACATTAAGCACTATAAAATGCAAAGCCGCCATACTACTATCCAAAACCCTTTATGTCAAATCACGCCTGGTAGACTTAGGCTTTGGTCTACCCTTATGCTTGCGAACAATCGGTGGCTCAATATCAGTTGCGTGCGAATTGTCTATATAACATTTCATATCAATGAACCATTTCATTGCAGCATCATTTCCCCTTGTTTTTCGAATCGATTTATGAAATGCCTCCACAATACTTGCATTGCTACTTCGTGGGAGATAATTTGCATCCACCGAAAGAGTCGACCAAAAGACATGCACATCTTTATCAGGATCAATTGCCTTTTGCGAGTTCACTAGCTCAATCATCCTACATGCACAAGGCAGCCCATAACTTGTGAACAACTCACAAGTACATTGTTCTGAATTTATGCTCACAATTCGTCCCCAAGTCATCCACTCAAGGTGAAGACGCTCAATAGCAAGATGTGAAACCCTACATGACAACAGTTGAAACAGTGGGATACTTGTGATATGAAGGGTCACTGTTCTTGAAATTTCAAACTCAGCCATTATCTCTTGAAGTTGCAATTCTACCAAGGAGTGAATCTTTGGAAATATGCAATGAAGACTCGCGACAGCTGTGCTTAAGCAACGTTGCAATTTGGAATACGAACCCTCTTTCCTATAAAATTAAAAAAACAATTAATACAATACATATTGCATAAATAGTAATTCAAAAATAGAAAATTACTTATTCGTAGTTTCCGCTCCAAAATGGAGGTACTCCTTTGTCCAGGCTGCAACAAACTTCTCATGATGAGGATCTAACCATTGCTCCTTAACATAGTCCACAAATACTTTAAGTGTACCCCAAGCCTCAGTCATCTCACCCACTTTTTGAACGTACTCCGTATGTGTTTGTGATTGCACAATAGCCGTCCACCTATTCTTGAAGGCAAACCAATACTTTGTCTCTCCCATAATTCTTTCCAAATTTATCTCCAAGTTTATGCTAATATGCCTCTTGCAAAGCATATGCGATACATCAGGAAATACTTCCACAATAGCATTCATATCGGCCAATTCTCGATCAGTAACAATCACCGAAGGCATTCTGCCTTCTCCAAGAATGCTCTTGAACTGTTCTAATAACCAAACAAAACTTTCTGTTTTTTCATCCTTCATGAAAGCAAAAGCAACATGGAAGTTTTTACCTATTGGTGTGAATCCAACAATCTCAACTAATGGCAATAAGTACCTATTAGTCTTGTAAGTAGCATTCATCACCAATACATAAGGAAACAAGCTTAACAAACGTAATGATTTCGGGTGCACAAATATGAGGTCACACAAGACATGTGAGTTCGGCTCAGTCCTCTCACGATAAACATAGTTCTCATCTTTCAACATCTTAAAAAGATATTGAATGAATGTCAAATCACCCATTTTCCGCCTTTTTATTTTCAGTATAGCATAATGGATTTGCCTTATTGTAACGGAGTTTGAATCATCTAACTTCTTCAAGGTATTTAAAATTTGTTTTGGCCTCATGTTATCCTCCATCAATTTCTCCACCATATTTAATTCATGTCGTTTCAATTTAGAAACAGAAGTGCGCTTATAATCATCTACCTCTCCACTTGTTGGTTTCGCGAAAGTATGACCCTGCATTAAGACACCATATGAAAGTTTAGCAATATTAAAAAATATAGCTGGAATTTGATTAAAGCCATAATAATCAGTAACCATATCAAATATTATAATAAGAACATAAATAGGTAATAAAATTACAATAAATTATACAAATAACATTACGCTATCAAGTGCTTATTTTCCTACTTTATAGCATAATTGTGTTAAGTGTTTATAAGAATAAAAGAGTCAGCAAGATTAGCCATCTAGTTTAGCCGACTCTATCTTAAGTAATGTATAGCCGACTTTTGTATCATTGGTGTCGGTTATTTTTGCTGACTATCCTATAACTCTGCCAACGCTTATAGATGCAGCCTTCTAACCTCAATAACAAAGACATCCCATCATGATTTTTAAACCTATGAGCCCAATCATTTGGTGTTGAAAGAAGTAGAAACCAAGATACCCGGAAACTTGGTTGCATTAGAAGACAACATACATTCCCAAACCATGATCACAACTTATCATGAGAGACCGTCCAGTTTTAGTATAAAGTTAGACAAGGCTTCTAAGCCCAAGAAAACATCCCATATTAAACAACCCACCCCATACCCACCTCATTTTCAAATATTCCGTTTTACTCTCCTGATTCCCCTTCCCCTGCCGCCTATCATCCCCTTCCTCGATGCCGCCGCCCACTCTGTCCCCCCTCCCTTGCCGATCCTTCCTTCTTCTCCTATCTATGTCGTCGCCACCTTTCTTTGACCCGCGCACCCATCCACGACCACAAACCTAGACCATGACTTAAGCACCCACCGTACCACCCACGACAACACGATTTATCAACCCGCCTACACCTTAAATCCTAACGCCGGACACCCATGCAAGTACGTCGCCATAGATGAAGTATAAGAGGAAGATAAATGGTGGAGAGTGGGGTTGTTGGGTGGTTTTCATGGTTCTGGGGATGTTTTCGTGGGTTGGGGGAGTAGTATAAGTGGGTTGAGAGGTGTTTTCTGCGTGTCGGGGGGTTGTTTAAGTGGGTAGGGGGTGGTCTGTGAGGTAGTTTACGGGTGTTGGAGTGGTTTTTGTTGTTTGGGGTGGTGGTTTGTGAGGGTTGGGGGGAGTTTAAGCGGGTGGGGTGGTACCTTTGGTGGCTTTCGGTGGTTTTTGCGTGGGTGGAGAGGTAGTTTAAGCGTGTTGGAGGTAGTTCAAGTGGCTGGGGAGGTAGTTTCCGGGGGCTTTCGGTGGTGTTGGGAGTGTTTGTATGAGTCGGGTTGTGGTTTAAGCTGGTAGGGGGTAGTTTACGAGGTTTGGGAGGTAGTTTAAGCGGGTTGGATGGTAGCTCCGGTGGCTTTCG
>CAAKMY010040461.1:0-41490 GCA_901111285.1 Corrigiola litoralis
GGTATGCGTGGGTTGGGATGGGGGGGGGGGTATGCGAATCTTGGTTGGGTGGTGGTGGTAGTATCGAATCTGGGTTAGGGGGTAGTATGTGTACTGGGTTGGGGCGGAAGGTATGAATCTGGGTTTGGAGTATGAATTTTTGGGTTTGTGGGTTATGTTAGTGAATTTTAGTGAATAGGTTGGATGGAATTGGGGATTTAATATGTTTTTTTATTTTGGATGGAATTTTGTTAAGAAAATTTGGAAATTGTGAGTGAAATAGGAGAGAAAAGAGAGTGACCGTATGAGAGAATGTTGTATGGATGAGGGCATTTTTGGAAAAATTGAAAAAATAATGAAAAATTTGGGCAACATAAAGCAAGTTTGGGGCGATAAAAAGACATCCATAACACGAAATGAACACGTGCAAGAATATGACTAGAATATGACACATTCATTGCACGACGGAAAACTGTTAGGGTCTCCTCTACGTGTTCGATCAAGTTGGATTCTAGAACGAACCTTTTTCTTTTTTTTTTAACTTTAGCTAACTTACTTTCTCCTTTATTTTGGCTTTTCCTTAATCCTTTTTATAAATATAGCAATTCATGTTCTAATGAGAATGAATCCAAGAGATTCGCATCAAATGCTGATACATCCAGGACAACCCAACGTAACCATTACAATAGCACGTCCCAGCACCTTTGATAAATAGTTTAACAAGAACACACGATCACATGCTAAGAAAGCCAAGATCGAATCCAAACCATGAACTCCTCTCTCTCAAGTAATTTAAACACAACGATAGGCAAATCATACAAGAAAGTAACTTTTCAACTATTTCCTTCCTCACTTTTCTCCCTAACCCCACCTATCTTGTTTCAGTATACAGAGCTGAATCACATAGGTGATTAATCACCTCCATCATCGGAGTCATATCAGACATACAATCAATGGAGCCAAATCGCCAGGCAAATTATCAACTTACAATGTACACGGAAAAAATAAAGAAGCAACAGAAAAGAAGACGGACTAAGTTTGAATTGCAGGAGCACCATAACCTTTGAAATAGATCAAAAATAAAACCATATGAAAAAAGGAAGAAATTACACCATGATTTCACAAGAAGAAATTACACCACAGAATCTTAAAACTCACTAGCTGGAAACTAATCACAAGGACACTCAAGAGCATAAAGTTACACGTAAACTACAAGAGAATGGCATTTGATGGATTACATGTGATCTACTCCACCATCATCCTCTGCAACTCCATCACCACCATGCCTGCAACATAAGTTAGAGGTCCAGTGATGAAATCATCGTCTCTCAACATGAGTGATATAATATGTTCCTAACATATATGCATAACTGTAATCACGGTATTCAATAGCTTAAAACCGACATAAGAAACTTCAAAATCACATAGCTACTCAGCTAGAAGGCCCAGGAATGCTACAAAGTATACTAATAAGAGGATTTGGGAACACCCTATTAAAACTTGAATCGTGTATACTCACAGACTCACTTGAGTCAAACAGCACTACCATATAGCCTTAATCCCAAAGGAATTCAGGTTCGGCTAACATAAATCGTCATAATGAACGTCAATGTGAGAGGATACAATCATACAATTTTACAACTACAGACATACCAGCATAAAAAAGTTTTAAATAATATATCTTCAAATCAGAAAAGATAACAGATCAAGAAAATAGTCAGAGTAATATATCAACATTTGATGAGAACAAAGAAAACAACCTACTATTATACTTCGTTATGTGTGCAAGCAAGAAATACTACCCACTTAACAATTTGACATGCAGGAGAACTGCCCTCATAAGCTGCAACTCTCCAGAGTTTTTTAAACATTTCATTCCAATGGCAAAATTATGATCAAATCTTAAAAAGATGTGTGACGATGCTCGAAAAACCATCAAATCTAAAAGCATGCACACATACATCCATATAAAAGATCATAGAACTTGCCTCGATCTCCACAATAAATTTCCAAATTTTCGAATTAGGTTATTCTGGGGGCAATAACCATACACAAATACAATGATTTTATTAGATGTGTATGACCATGACATGGTCCTCATGAAGTGGCCAAGAATGCCCCCTATCTGGCAGGTCCTAGAAAAAAAATCTCATCTTCAATCCCTAAGACAAACAGTCCAGCTTCAGATTTCAAGCTGGATAATTCAATATGAGATCATTGCAAATGTCATACATACATTAAAATGTAGTACTGTCTTGATTCTGTTATTACTTATTAAAGAATTAGCCACCTTACTTTTTTCTAGGAAGAGTTTACCGCAAACAATATACTTCAACATCAAGAGCTGGTAAAAGATAACTTTACAATCAATACTTCTCCAAGATATCTTAACAAAGGTGATACAAAAAAACATATAATTTGGTCAAATAGGTCCTTCTGGAGAAGGTGTTAAAATAATAGGGATACGTTGATAAAAATTATGCATTTGATATTGCATAGTTGAGGCTTTGGGAGGGGGTACGTCTTTTCAGCAATCAGCACCTTGTGGAAACTAATAGAGATGCAGTTGTTTTATTACGAAGAACTAAGGGTGGCTTCCTTGTGGAAACAGCAACTAATTGTTCATAAATGTTCTCCAGTTACTAAGTACAGTAGAATAGATACCGGAAAGAGAGAGATTTATAACAGAACTTTAGTTCCTACACTTGTACAAAATCAAGAACATCCCTACTAACACTCTCCTCATAAGTTCAATAATTTGTGACTTGTCCAAGTGGAAACACAAGTTCCATGCTCCAACAACTCACACCCCCACAAAACTCCCTATTAACTTTTTTTATATATATAAATGAGAAAAAGACTCAAATAAAATGACAGCAAGCAGGTGTCATTCATTGCCGAAACGAGGGCAAAAAACAGAGAACCATGCTTCACATTATCATCCACAATATCAAGGAATGACAAACGTCAATCTACATACAGCACTCTTCATTAGCTATTAAGCCTTTCCTTCACCAATCTGTTGTTTCCTCTCCTTGCATATACACCACGAAATAATAGCCAGTACAATCTTCCACACCTCAAGAATCCAGTAATTCTTCAACCTCCTTAACTGATTCGTATGGCAATCACAGATTGGCTCCTACATGGCTGCATCATTTACCAAACGGCCAAGCCAGACCAATTCCCCTCCTCTTTGAATCTCCATATAAATGCTTTGGTCCTTTTTCTCAACTAGAATAACCTTTGCTGAACACGGAACACTAAACCCTTATTGACGTAAAGCCATGCCTCTATACCTTCTCTCTTATTCACCAATGTAGTCTCTTTCTCCGCACCCTAATCCCATTTAACCAACCTAAATTCCTAAAATTGACACTCTAAGCCACCACAAACATTCTACAATATCATTTCCCCAAAACATGCTTGTAAAAGGTTCAATGATGGGTAGCATATAGCAACTTTAACTTCCAGATCATTAACCCTGCTTCATGTTAGAAGACAAGGGGTGAGGGAAGTTCGAGGCAAGAGGCCCAGGGCTTATCGACTAGCAAAGTGAGGAGACTTGCTTGGTTGTCAGCCATTTGCTTGTCAACAAGTGAAAGAAATGGTTGATAGGAGGCAAGAGGGAAAACATATGGAATGGGGTTAAAAGTGGGCGGGAGGGGTGTGAGCCATCATGGACAAGACTCTAAAGTGCATTTATCTTTCTCCCCTTGTTATGTCATATCTTCCACTGTCCTTCCATTCATTTTGTATGAGCTAAATTCCAGCATTCCTTTGCTATTACTTGAAAAAAGGAAACAAAATAGACTATAATGAACCAAAGACCCCGAGTACGACATTCCAATTCGATGACACCAGAACGTGGTAGGGAGGTGGGAGAGAACTAGGTAATACTAAAGCATTCAATACCTTCTTCTTCGCCAAAGATTCTGCCAGAGAAAATGCCCGAGACTCCAACAGCCATACAATCTCAGTTCACTTTCCTACTGAATCTGCTAAGGGGTGGCGTCTATTCTGACAGGCCTTGAGAGGAATGTAGGGAGAAAAGTTAGCCTATGACTAAGGGACAGCTGTCAACAACTCACCATCAGCAAGATACAAAGTAAGGGGCCAGGCCATTTCCAACTGCCTTTATATGTGAGAGAAAGGAAAACCATATAAAGGCCCGAAGCAAATCGGAACTGCAGGTTCGGAGATTCCGATATTAAAACAATTTTTCGTCATCTTGGGTCTGCTTATGCAATGGTGGATATATATAGTTTAAATAAAAACAACGAAGCACTTTGAACAACGGGATTTACATTTTGGAAGACACGATTAAAAAACAATTTCAGGCTTAGGTTCTCCTCCCTAAGAGAGACCGAAAATGACATGACCAGAGAAGTTATAGAAGCTTCAATGACTCCGACACGTCCAAGGGTCTACTACTTTCACCTTATATCTCCATATCTTACTTTTTATGGACTTTCTGAAGCTAAACTCTTATTCTGAATTCTGTTCTTCTGTCTGGGCACTCTTCTGAAACGGTAGAAAAGGGTAATTACAACAGACTCTAAGACTGCTATAGCTCAAAGTCCTATATAAACAACCCGCCACATATATGCAGACAAGATATTTAGTTTTCCACTCTATTGCAACTAAGCAATCTGAGGTAGTTTATGAAGGTATTACTCATCTGAAGATCAACTTAGATGCAACGAACTTGATGGAGAACACAAGCACAAAGCGGAGAGCACAAGCACAAAGCTTCCCATGCTAGTCAACCAAGAGCCACAAGTATAGATAAACTTTGGGAAGAAATAGTGTAATAAAGATTAAAGAGAAGTGGGAAAATACCTCCATGAAGAAGTCAGATTCCGAGTTTTTCTGTCCAATTGCAAATTTTCCAGAGCAGTTGAAGCACGGAGTACATCATCTGGCAACTCATCACCATCGTATCTCCAGTTAGAAGACCCTGCTCTCCTCTCTGACAAGTGTTAGGTGTCAACTTACACAAGAACCCCTTAATGAGAGAAATCACAAAGACAAAAATTATTCCTTACCAGATGCCTGAGACCCTGGAAGCGACCTGTCATACGCAAGCACATTACCACAAGCATAAGCAGAATTTCAAACAAAGGACATGAGACAATTAACACAATAGTGATGACAGAGAGAGCTCAGATGTAGGTACCTTACTAATGGAGGTAAGCCTCCAGCTAGAGATGATGATGACGACGAAGAAGATGGTCGTCTCGTGTTGCGAGACTCTATGTTTGATCCACTGCTTCGTGCTTGGGATAAGTTCTGCACCGTTACAGTTGAATGAATAAACATTTATGTGTACAATCACAAAGACAAATATCTGATCCCAGCAGCAACACCAACAAACATATTTACAAGCACACGCCTTGGAAATCCAAACCCAGCAAATAAATGCATCACACAACCACCAGAATATGTCATTGAAGCTTATGTGATTCCACATTTTCCATAGGACTACTGATTTTTCTTTTTCACCCAGTCACTGGCTGCTCATATGCAGATGATGAAACTAGCCAATGTCCAAAATAGCATAATCCAAGAAGAATAGGTGAAGGTTGCAATATTTTCAATTTAAAGCATTACCTAAGGCCCTGAAAACAAAATGCATAGGCCTTCACGAACCAGCTCTAGTCCCACCACACATGCACTCAGAAAAGTTCATGTGCTCCTATATTAACTCCCCTCGAACCCTAAGCCATATTCACTTTTCTTTTGGATAACAAAGATTTGTATTGCTAATCTGAAGGAAGTACACAGTATGAGGATATGACTGATTCAACAACTTCTGATACTCCGTCCCTTCCATCTATCTCGGTTAACTTGTATTTAGAAGGGCAATCAGATAGTGTCTAATAGAAAACCTTTTGCAACCAACGGTATGACATCAGACCATTGATGACATTTGATAGCAGCCACTGAACCCTCATAGAAGTAGGTGTCATCACAGCTTACTAAACTTTGCAGATACCCCCCACCCCACCAAAAAAGAAAGAACACTGTCACTATATTTCCTCTCTTCTTCCCTTCAAAACATAGAAAACAGAAAGCAACACTTTCTATGCAAACCGTAAGTTGAGCAAGAAACTCATATAATATTATAGTTGACAAACCACATCAAAGTCAAAGCTAGAAATAGATCTAATACAAGGGAAAAAAGAAGGTTATAGAAGCCAGTATAATATGATCGATAGCCTTGAAAATTATTAGACACGATAGAGACTAGCTTTCTAGAGACACGTATAACATAGAATTACCAGGAAGAAGAAAAAAGAGAATAAAAAAATGTGTATTGAGGGACAAATGAGGGTATACTCAACAGCATAAGTGTAAATACATTTATCAGACCTCGAACTTTAGAAATCCTTCAAGAACATCTAGAAGCACTGGACCACTTTCTCCATTCCGGCTGAGATCATACCCCATTTTGCTACTAAATTCTTTCAACTCCGTCTTCCAGGAATCCTTTGGCTGCAGACAAACAAAGATAAAGGCAACTGAACTATCAAAAAGAAAAAGAAAAACAAAGGTAACTTGCAGCTAATAAAAATACTAAACAATTAAAATAATTCTGGATACCAAATTACACTCGGGATGATACACTTTAAGTGTGTGATTTAGCTGTGCCCAATCCAAGTATTCACATATTAGCGCAGTCAACAGCCTCCCTGCATTTGGCAAAAGCAAGAAAGTAAAGTTAAATAAACTAATGGAAGTAGTTCATAGTTTTATGTAACAAAAACCAGATATGCCAGCCTTCGTTTTTTCAAAGTACAGAGAGTAATGAACCCACAGGAATTTAGTATCATATCACCAGGAATCGAACCAGCAACATTATTTAACCATGAAATCATATCTGAGATATAGGTGTCTCCTCACCACACACCAGAAGTCAAAAGCCAGGATGGAAAAAACAGCAGCTACAGAATTGCATTGTTGACATTTAAAAGTTTGATACAACAAGTAAGGTGCCAACAAAATCTCCACTCTGGCACACCCTAACTCCTCGGTAGACATACTACAGCTCTTACTCTAAAGCTCCTAGTGACATAGCTAAGCAGAAGTAAGCGTAAAAGGCAGCCAAACCAAAGAACAAACATCAAACAGAAAGAAGTTCCTTTTAAAGCTTAATGCACAATAGAGGAAGCTGACAGCAATACACAGATACAATTAAAGATAAGTAAAAAACTACCCAGACCATGGTCCCCACCGATACTAGATGAGGGAAACAGATCCTTTGCCAGCATCCTTAATGTTGTTTCCCCGGCCCTCGAAGAGGTGAGCAAGATGCTGGACCAGAGAGTAGCACACCAAGAGAGCGCCACAGAGGAGAGAGAACAGAACCAGTAAGATATGGGAGGATCAATTACCAGCAAGTCTCCAAGGGACTTTGATGGTCACTGGCAATGCAGAAGTGAAGCAATGGAGGAAGGGGCAAGTAAAGTGAACAGAAAGGAAAGAGATAATTTTATAGCATGATTTGGCGAACGGTGATGAAAGGGAGACATGTTTTTTACACTTGTATTTACTTTAACCTGATATATCTTAGCCAAGGCAGAGCTCTCCTCATATCATCCACCCTAAGCACCCCCACCCCAAACAATCCTAAAGAAAATGATAACACCAGCCACCATTGGCCGAGGTCTGGCGAAGCCCAATAGTATAAGTGTCAGCAGCTGGAGGATACTTTTAGAGATGTACGGGTCTAATAGAAAAGGTATCACCAAAAGCTCAATAACACTTACTTTCACAAAAGAGAGCATGTAATATACTACAGTGTCTGACATCTCATATGAAGCTGCTGTTGCAGTTGATCTAGAGACCATACCCCTACCCATAGCCTCTATCTTCAAAAAACTGATAGAAAAATTGTTCTGAAAATCATTTAGCGATCTGTAAGCTAACATCGAAAGAAGCAGTTTCTGAAGCTGAAAGAAGAATGAGACAAGAGCAAGGTCCAGTTACCAGAACTGTGCCAATTCCAAACTGTCTTATTAAGTTCAAACCTGAAAATATTTATCTTAACAGCTTTTGAGGTTAGGACCTCCACCATATGGGCCCATTCAAACACGAGAGTTCCTAATGTATGATCATTCAGAGAAGCACAACAGTAAACACTTTATTTACCTATACAGAGACATAACATTGTGAGTAGAGTTGCTAAATTTGCCAACCATAACAGCCTGCTAGCTGTTCTTCCAAATCATATGATTGACAAACATAGCTCTAATTTCAGCCAGATCCCTACTGACATCAATTATAACATCATAAATGTTCTGTGCAACAAATTTGTCCAACTAACCTGATTTTTTACACCCTATACCAAACCCACTCTGAAGACATTGTTTTACCATCAGCTACGATTTTCAACAGAGCACACACATTCTTCATTACTGGAATGAAGTCCCCAACCACCCTACTTGATCTTTCAAAAGCATTTTGAACAACCGCCAGCATAAGAACTTAAACTTTACTCCTATAACTTACACTAACAAGCTTTCATGACCTACATCCATGCAAATTCATCGAACTTGAAGAGCACATATCTTCTCTCATAAAACTTAGCTGATCCTTTATGGAGGTCAAGCAGGCCATTAAGAATACTCCCAAGAGCACATATGTTCTGACATAAAACTCAGCTTCTTCTCCCTGCTAAATGCCCAGTTTGGCTAGTCCACACGCATTTTGTTAAACGTCGTATGTGCATGTTTTGCATACATGCACTCTGAGTGATAAACGACTATAATTGAGCATGTAAGTTAATTGATCAGTCCTAGGAGGTTTCATTACACAAGAAAGGAGCCCGTCACTAGTCCTTACCTCTTACTTGTCTGCCCACCTAATGACTCAATAAGTAAATATCCCTAACATAAAATCTTGTCCACCAATTTGTCAAGGTCCTTCTCAAATCAAAACAACCTAGAAGAACTCACACTAGGTGAGTCGCTCATAGAGGGAAAAAGAAAGTGTAGTTAGACGAGTACCTCTTTTAGTGCGAGGTTATCTCACATAAATACCAATGATAATTATTCCTACAGAAAAGATCGTTCTGTTGAGCAATGAGCATTGTGGTATAGATTATTTCTGTGTCTGCTGCTTTTATGCACTTCAAACCCTTGAAGAACAGAAGAAACTCTTGTCGCCTATAACCTTAAATCTCCTTCCAAATATTCCATAAAATCAAATGAGTCAAACTTAGCATCCATCTTTAACGCACTCTAATAGTCCATCTTACTTACACTCTCGAAGTACTGAATCAAGCGACTACCCCTAGTAAATAAATTTATTTACCAAGTTGTCCAGCTGCTTCAAATCGAATGTACCTAACAACAATTCCCAAATTAGAAGATGAATCTGTCACTTTGTGGCTCATAAAGTGGCAAACACTGATGCTACTGACAGACAATCATCTTGAATTCTTGATGACTAGCAGACTAGAACTTTCCTCACAGAAGCACCAACACTGTTCCATTTTCGAATGAGGATGGATACTAAGTTAAACTTACACTTCCATATAAATCCCCAACTTGTTCTTTTGTAATACGCACAAAAGGTACAGGTAACTCGTTAGTGCACGAGCGCACGATACTGTCTAAGCCAAACCACAAATTAAGAAATGAAATGCGGAAGGAACACTTCAAAAAGTTGCTGCCTAGAGGAAGGAGTTCACAGCACACCTGAAGGAGAAGCATGCAGTTGCTTCGCACGATCGTTGCAGCTACCCAACAGCGCCGGAGGCAACCCTTCGTCCTTCTCAACAACGTGATCCTCTTCCTCAATTGCTTCAAACACACTCGCTCTCAGCTCAGCCTAGCAAGATCAATCAACATACACATTAGCAAAGCACTAAGTAATGACCCACATTTATCACACTCTACTCATATATAACTATACAATCAAAACAAACCAATCCATAACAACATAAACCCCAAAACATCAAAAAGAAAAAGGTACTTGTTAAATGCAGCAGTTCAACATCATAAAGCATTGTAAATTCCTCTACAATAGCTCAAAAAGTACCAAAATCGACTCGAAAACCACCAAAACTACACATGACAATATCTTATCCAAATTTGATCATAAAAAGTAAATTTTAACCCTAGTCCACTCCATTTAGCTAATTCCATAGCACCATAAAAGTACACTATAATAGCATGTAAAATCCTCCACATTAGCTCATACAAATCCCAAAATCGACTCGAAAACCACTACAACTACACAAAATCAAACCCTGGACCAGAACCACACTAATAGAACAATATATCACCAAAAACTGATCACACCAATGTAACATTTTAACCCTATTTCACTCCAATAAGCTAGTTACCACAAAACAAAAAACAACCCTAGTTTCTAAAAAAGGAAATGCTACCTTAAACGGATCTAGATACAATATCAAACCAACAAAATGAACAAAACCCAGATAGGAAATCAACCCATTTGCATAAAAACTGTAACTTTACTATAAAGTACCAATCTTTATGAAAAATGCAGCAAAAAAAATGTAGTTGGAAATTATAACAAAATGGGGGAGAATTAATACGCGGATCTTGGCAAGAACCCCTTTCTTTTCGAGGGTTCGGGTGACAAGGGTTTTGAGGTCCATCATTTCTCTTGTATAATCATCCATTTTTACTTGTGATTATGATTATGACTTTCCTTTTTTGGTGATGGTTCTTCTTCTTTGTGTATGGAGTATGAAATGGTGGGAGGGCTGGAAATAGCAAGCTCATGTACTCAAACTAAAAAGTAATTTGAGTTTAAGAATAGCCGAATAGGGGTTCAATATAATGATGTCATTCTCGTCTTTTAATTGCGAGATAAGAGTTCGATATAATGATGTCTTTCTCGTCTTTTAATTGCGAGAAAAGAGTTTGATATAGTGATGTCATTCTCGTCTTTTAATTGCGAGATATAGAGTTCGATATAATGATGTCTTTCTTGTTTTTCGGTTGTGAGATGTAGAGTTCGATATAATGAGGTCATTCTCGTCTTTCAATTGCGAGATGTAGAGTTCGATTCTTATTTATCACTATGTGAATTTGGCAAAACACAATAGTTAAATCAAGTCATCATACCATATTAATGTGTAACAAATAAAAAAAACATACGATATGATTGTGGACGTTAAATTTTATTCATTCCGTTTAGGATTTCACTAATTAAATATGAGACCAATTATATTATTAGGGAAAAATGAAAAATAAAATGATTTATCTTTATATAATTTATTATCGCAAAAAATATATCATTAGCATAATTTTGGGGGTCAACGATCACAAAAACAACACATGTTTGATCTAATTGGAAAATATGAGAATCTCTAACCCATCTTTATTTTAGCTCGTCGGCGCCGGACTCCGACAAGGATACTCATGTGTATCTTTAATTTTTCAGTTCTCTCTTCAAACTTGATGAAAGGTACCTGGTACTTTCCTCTCTTTTTCTTAGTTTGGTGGTTTTTACCTATGTTTTAAAGCTTTGGTCAAGTAACATACGAGATCTTCGTTTACCTTCCCTATGTTTAGCAAGTTATTTATTGGGATCAAGAGCCAAGTTGACCATGAATCAACACGAGATTTATCCCACTCACCGAGGTAGAAACTACCTCGCACTTTTGTCGACTTGGATTGTAATGCTAACACTATCACTAGTTCTTGTTTTTTTCATAAATATTGCAAGGAACTATGTATATATAGCCCATATAGTCGATGATCGAGAAGTGTATGCTAAATATGGGCTAGTTTTCAGTATTTTATAATATTTGGTGGCAAAAAGCATATTTTTAGTTGATAATATTATTATTAGGTTTAAAATTGCGCACATGTAGTGTAAAATCTTCAAAGTCTAACCATAAAAGGGCATATCTATACAAATAAAAGTATATCTATATGATTCATTATACATCAATGTACTCTTGATACATTACAAATAGTCAATCAACTTTCCTAAGCATCACTAGTACCAAAAACTAGTATTATTAAAAAAAGTGTGAGATTGTGCGTTAGAGACATATCCCAACGTGTTTTGAAATGGGTTCATTGGTCGACATGCCTTTCCCTCACTTCGTCAGAAATTGATCGAATACATGGATATAAAGTCTACATTTCATTATATACCTATCCTTCGACGTCTTGTGTGTTACACGGTGCCAAATAACAAACAAAACCAACTAATGGAAAATAGTATTTCATAAAGCCCTATCATGACTGCCAACATCACATACGTTCATGAACCATTTTCCACTAAGTTGCATTCTAGTTTGACAAACTTTATGATTTTTTTTATTTGTTCCGAAAAAGATAAGAACACAGATCTAAACTAAGATGCCTAATCTCAAATAGCCGACCTTGCGGAGGGTTGAATAGTGCTTAATAATCCAAATTAAACACCGTTTAGTCCTCAAAATTCAACAAATATTATGATAAATGATTTTAAAGTTAACCAACAGAAGACTTAAATAGCCAATTGTTACACAAGCTTCATAATCGCAAAAACGAATTTTTAGTTATATGTTATTAATCAACAAGTCTAGCTCAAAAGCAAAATTAAAGTGTTTGACCTCATTCTATTTAATAAGTTATAATTGAAACCCCATATGCTATTGCAATGCATGTCGATCAATCACCTAAGCATGATCATTACATGCAGTTGTACCCAAATAGATAGGTACAAGTTTCATGAGGGGGAACAACTCAGATCACACAAGTGTTAGCATCAAGGCTGAGTAAGACAATAATATAGAAAAGCAAGAGACATATAGATAACCAAAGACTTCAAGAACCTTTTAAAGATTTCGTTCAAACCATTGCGGAAACCAACTCATAATTCTTTAAAAGAATTGTTCATAAGTAAACAAGTATCAAACATGGTTTGCATTGCGCGGAAAGTTCACATTTCAAAGTCAAGTGCGTATTGTTTCACAAATTTGTAGATCGTACCCTTAACACTTCCCTAGAGCTGTCATTCTCTACCTAATAGCATGTTTAGTGCGCACCCTTCATAACAAACGTAGGAGACTTGTTATGAGAGAATATCTATGTAGACAAGTGGGACCCGATTTGACTCACCCTATTCACGTAGATGCTCTAGATTGAATACATGGATCAGCTACGGTCATGAACGAAAGTACTCTAACGGTTTTACAAGCATTCTCATTGCACCTCATTTCAACATTACAAAACACAATAGAATTCCAAGGATATTTATATTAGATAAAATCATAGAATTCTTAAAACACTAAACACATGCATGGTTTGAATAACAAAAACACCTTACATGCTCATACTAAAACCCAAAAGTTCATATATTAGCGAACGTGGGTGTTTTAGAAAGTTCACTTACCTTATTAAGTCGAAATATAAGAATTAAAACACCTTAATTGATAAAGCGCTTCACTTCGAAACCGTACTCTACAAATTAAACATGATACTCTTAAATACCAAATAAGAACTCATATTAACTAACTCCTTAGATGTTCGATCATAATCTGACTTAACCAATCTAACTCCTTATTAAAACCTCAACTCATACATCACTCTACTACTAGCTCACTTTGATGCAAATTTCTTGCATCATTTCAGAAACAATAGAAAAACTTTTGTATTTTTGAAACAGGTTATTCTTAGATGACATTTTAGCAATGAAAAGAGA
Source organism: Corrigiola litoralis (assembly GCA_901111285.1). NCBI lineage: Eukaryota > Viridiplantae > Streptophyta > Magnoliopsida > Caryophyllales > Caryophyllaceae > Corrigiola > Corrigiola litoralis. The sequence continues at coordinate 13,660 of CAAKMY010040461.1, forward strand.
CTTGCAGTCCGAGATGCCAGCACAATCAGATGTTCTCCTACATATTAGGAGTCCAAAGAACCAAAGAAGAGCTCAAGACATTAAGTACAAAGCATGTTTCATAAGCAATGTCAGAACAAAGCTCAAAAGATCATAATAGAGCTTATGCAGTAGCCTGATTTGTCATATATGAGCAACCAAATCTCAACCATTTCAAGCATACCATACCTTTTTTGAAAGCTCATGATGTTAAATTTAATACGGTTTTTGAATCATATCAATGTCAGTTGTATGTTAGGATATATTTACATACTATTCAGGAGCAAGCTGTTCTGAGCTGCAATTTTGTGAGCCTATCTTGCAGAGTTGATGTCTCCTAGCTCAAAGGTCCAAATGGGATGAAATTTATGCTCAAATTGAAGCTCTTGAAGCCATTTGTCCAATAGTGTAAGAATTAGCTGTTTGTAATCATAGGCTCAGTTTCTTCAAACCATTGTTCACAAGGTGTCAAAATTGTAAGAGTTGATCAAAGGACCACTTACCAAAATATGTTATTAAATTGTTCGTTTTCTATATAGTTAGGAGATTCTTTTTCTTTTTTGAAAAAAGGATATTACCGGGGTAAAATGCATGATGGTGTAAACCATAATTGGTATATTATCACGAATTTAGTTTACAATTCAATACATTATATGGTACAAATTCTCATTACGAGTATTAATAAAATTAAGGAAAATTTCATAAATGGTGCCCCGAGGTTAGGCCTAATTCACAATAGGTGCCCTCACATTTTTGTATTACCTTTTTGGTGCCTGAGGTCATTACATAATCCACGTTTGGTGACCTGCAGCTAACACCGTTAGCTTTTTCGTCAAATTTCTTAAATTAATCAACCATTTATGAAATTTATCTAAAATTAATCAACCAACCACAACACACACACAAACACTCAAATCCTCGTATAAAACATTAGGGCGGACTAAATGTGGAATTCATGTCAATGTCCTCATAAAATGTATGGACTTTCTTCTCTAAATCGCCATTGTAGTATATAAAGTCCAAATCGTGTTCTCCATCCATTTTACAAAACACGCATTCATCATTAATAAAATAAAACTGGTTATTTTGACAATATTGAACATTAGATGCATGAAGAGACATGGAATATTCATCACCGATAAATCACGCACAATCATGAAGATTGTTTTGTAATTCCCAGACTCTATTATTGAGATTGAGTTTGATAACTTCTATCTCTCCCGTCCTATAAGGATTATTCTTAATATACTCTAATGAGTTACTCTTCTCTAATTTCTCGGGCTTATTATGCGAGACTAAAAACAAATTACCAAATGATTTGACTAAGTACGTAGTGGAAAAAAAAAAAATCTTATATACTAATTTTTTCTTGATTTAGGCAAACAAAAAACAAACATATGTGGGGGACAACTAGTTGTTATGCTACAACATCATGTTGAGCCATCATGAGAGAGTGCATGTACTTTATTATTCTAGTGACATACATCAATGTGCGTCCTAGCATACGATCAAGAGGACATAGTAGGTATGGGAGTACATTTTTTATCTCCAGTTTTGGTAACGCTGATCTAGTAGGATCCTCACATGCCACCAAAAAAAAACTCCTCATCTCTATCCTTATCATTTTATTTGTAGGATAAAAAACTTACTCACAAATATTGTATATACAATACCACTCATGTTCATCAGGACTATAAGACCTTTTTAACTCATGGACTTAGTTTAATAGCCGAGGAAGACAAAATCAAGCTTTTCTGAATGGGTTAAACAATTGAGTGTCCAGATAAGGATCGCCAACCAATCAAAAGAAGAACTAAACATTATCGGACCGAAAGTTCTCAAATCTTCATCTGAAAACACTTATCTAATTTTGTTTAAAGAAATACTTGTAACACTCTAATTTCTCTCCCCTTCATTTTTCCCTCCATTCTCTCCATTTTGTGCTAGCAACAACGTACCAATGCAACCTATATCTCAAATTAATTTTCACTCTTAAATAAACACAAAACCATGAGAGACACACAACATATAAATTAGCAAAGTCCCCAATATTATTCAATTTTCAAAGCATGCAATGACTTCGAGAATATCTAATGGAACCAAAGGTCAATCTGCATATCTTCTAACAAGTGAACTAAAACACCAACAAATACGCTGATAAAGACAAGGTACGACTTACACCCACTTCTCAAAAATACTATATCAAGCCATCTTGTGGATTCTCTGCAAATAATAGGCATTGCTTATAATCACTCGTCTCATCACTAATAAGTAATAACTTTGGAGAAAGTAGGTTGTCAATAGTAACTAGCTTATTATATAACCATGTGATGTATTATAGCATTTTCCGAATCCAACGGGGCTAACTCCACGCACAATGGGCAACAAAACTTGGACATTTCGTCAAATCTACAACAGTTATATCGATATTGAAATTGACCCAGGCTAGAGGTAAATGATGTACAATTATACAAGTCTACTGATAATAAACTATATATGTTCCTTCTCAAAACCGTACACCTCCATTCATCCCCCTACTACCACCACCTTGTTTCCGCCAACATTTCATAAATCAAACAACAATCATGCTTTAAAGAAAAAAGAACAAGAAAAAGTACAAATATGAGGAAATAAAGAGAAATTACCACCGGAGTTGGAGAGACGAGGAAGAGGGGGAAATGCAACGGGAAAGAAAGAGGAAGCAAAGGAAAAAATGTGACGCAGTGGCAGTGCCACGTATATACTCCCACGTATCATTTTTCCTCCCACTTTTCCCCTCACCCTCATCCTTGTCCATCGCTGCCATTCTTGCACCACCGCCCTCCTCCTCCGACCACCACCACCCCAATGGTGACCTACAAACACATCCGGTCAGATACCCGACCCCACATAAATTACCTTCTAAGTCCCACTCTAGCCTTAGTTTTTACATATTTTATTTGATATCGCGAAAATTTGATGCTTTTATTCCGTATTTTCGTTTTTGTTTCTCACGTTTTGGCGCAAAGAGGGACATTTCCGGAGAGAAAAGGCTGTGCGGGGCCACCTAGAGTTTTCTTTCCGACCATCTTGGGTGACATGGTGGCGACAACCCTAAAATAGAGGGTTTTGTTGCCGGCAAGACAAACAGTGGGTGGTGGTGATTTGTTGTGGATCGTGTTCAGAAGGTGGATGGGTGGTGTTGGAATAGGGGAGATGAACTCATTAGCATTATTTTGGCGCATGTAGCATTGGCCATCTGCTTGGCAGCTTGGCAGAAATGCTTGGATAGGTGATTGCCTCAAATTAAGGCTTGATGTATCAAACCAACTGTTGCAATTTCACGGCTGTGAAGTTCAAAGCACCCATGGCATTACAACATGATATTCCGATTGGCAGCACCAAGCCGATACCATATTATCCAATAGTACCAACTACCAATAAAAGGAGGTAACCATCGTCTTCCAGCTTGTAAACTAACAGAACGAAAGAAATCAATGGGTAAGGAGTCTAAGCTAAAAATATTCATCCATCCAGTGTAATCAAAATAGGGGAATGTATTCTAATATCCTACATTCCTACCCCTAAGGGAGAAGTGCTGGAAACTACATAAGATGGCTTGTACATGTAATTATCAAGCAAAATAGTTGAATATCCCTTCCAAGGCACTATGACAGTATAGATTCATACAATTGTCGTGCATTTTTTTTTTTGCTATTTTTAGAAAGTCTTGAATTCACCCAATCTGTTACTGTGAGGATTATATTAATGTCTTTTATCAGTAGTTCAACCAAACTACTATTTCTAAACAAAGGCTGTTGAACAAAGGAGTGTAGAGAATCCTAACTCTCGTATCTAAGATGGATGACAGACACGCCCAACATCAGCACGACTAAAGACTTATGGATAATTGAAACAGAGGAATGTATAGAATCCTCCGATAGATCCTGCCCCTAAGGGAGATGTGCTGGAAACTAACAGAACATTCCTTGTAGATGTAATGGTCTAGAGAAAAGGTTGAATATCCCTTGCAAGGCGCTATGACAGTTTGTAGATTCATCCAAGTCGTCGTGATATTCCTAGCTTTCTATATTGACCAGGCTAGGAAATTAAATTCTCGATTTCGCCCGATCTGTTGGACTAAGGATTATATTGATGTTTTCCTTCAGCAGTTCAACCATACTATATTTCAAATCAAAGGTTGCTGAGATGCACTTGTAACGAACCCCACCTTAAAGTTACCGCAAATGGCAGCTAAATCTTTATATTTTGTAAGGTCCCTTATTACCCGATGTGAAGGCTCTAAAGGACAAGGGATAACTAGACATATTCTGTAAAATAAATTCACCAATACCAACTTTTTATCATGTATATTTCCGCTAGTTACAATCTCATAAAGAGTAGTTGAAACAAGTAAAACCTATTCTACACAAGATAAGCTCTGAACGGAGCAGCCCTCCAATGATATTCCTTGGGGCTACCTTCTCTCTCCCAACACCCTATCCCCATTAGTGACTGAACTATTCTCAAACTGAAAAACCCTTACGGGAGCATGTCTAGTTCAAAAGGTACAACTGCCACTGTACTGGAAATAGTCATAGTTCACTACTTCGAAACGGAAAGAGCGAATTATGCAACATACACAGAGTGGGAGTGGTACGCACTCTTTCTCACATAATACAAGTATAGCTCAGCTAGACTTGAACTTTAATGATAGCAGATATTAACAACTGATCTGAACAATCACAGCAGGCCTATCATTAGCCACCTGCAGGGCAAGAATTCTTTATCGGATAGACTGAGCTCAATATTCAGAGAAATCAGAGAACATCAAACAAGCATACATCAATTACTGAATCACACCACATTTTAAAACCTGGTAGACCTCATAATCATGGACATTGGACAACCACAACAACAAAGACCTCATAAAGATTGTGAGTGGCAACAACACTAATACCTCATCCACAAATACCATGTCTTAAGAGAGTGCAGAGATAAGATGCACCAACTTAATATCTCATAAACCCTCAAAAAGACAAGAAATTAAAGAGGGCAAAAAGTTTGTCATCATGTTGTCACCATGCACAGTTCAACAAATGCAAAGAAACACAGAGAATCATATTTGTCACATTCAAATTAATTAGAAGCAGCCCCTTATACAGAGGATATTCAGCTTAGAACTGACAAAGACCTTTTTACGTTAATCAATATCCACACTCAGGCTACCATATCACTTCAACAACTTACAAAGATCAAGGTGTTAAGGATCAACCTAAAGTCCTAGCACTTATTGCCTTTAAAAGTTTAGGTGACTTTGAACCATTCAAATACGCACAGTCTCAAACAACCCAACCAATCATAAACTTGAACATACAAAAGATACAAAACTTAACATTGTAGGGAGAAAAATACTTAATTCAATCGTCACAAAATCACCACACAACCAAAGGTACAGTCGATCATAGCCAAATGTAATCTAAGTAGACAAATATAATCCAATTCAAATCCATAACAATTAAAATTTTATGATACAATTGATCAAATTCTACGTTTACAGCCACCAACTTACAACAAAATGTGACTTGATCATAGCCAAACATGACTCAATCCTATTTCATTCCCACTTAAAATTTCATGATACAGCTACAAACAAAAAGATCAATTCCAGCCAATAACTTACAGACATAATTCTTTTTAAAATGGCTAGGCCTCTTTTCGAATTGGTAGGTGCGGATTCTGGAAATCAACATTTCCTGATAGTTTGCGCTTGATGAATATGTCTCAGCCTGCAACACATCCTTAAAAAGCTGATAGTGCTTATGAGAGATCAGAATTCTCTTATGCTCATGTTCTGAGGCAACTTTCTTTCACGATTAGCAGAGGAGGATACCGGCACAACGCTTGTCCTTCATATCAAGTTTCGCAGGCGAATCAGTTTATGATTTATAGTTTTTGACCTGCAGAACTTTCAAGGAAGGCTATTTTCGTTCTTTTCAACAGAGTGGCGCTAACAAGCTTACTGGGAGTACTCGCAATCAAATCTTGAAAGACAGTTATCTGAGCAGGAGTTCTATTTGTAATGAAGTTAGGGATAAGGATGTTCTGAATTGAAACAAAGTGCTCTTGCTCAAGCTTCTTGTCTTTAACTGTGAGTAGAAGCAGGTCTACATCGACACAGAAGCTCCGTCGAAGGTGGTAGGAGCTCTGTTTGGCATGACAATTCAAGGGTCATAACTCCAACTATCAGAAAAAACTCTTAATGCACAAGGATCCTGGATGGAGGGTGGTTAGTTCCAGTTAGAGTCAAGGTAACAGACTCCAAAAGTAGGTAGTAAACCGCGGTCTGAACGTCAGGAAAAAAAAAGGCGCAAACGTTCTCTGTAGCCTGACTGTCCTTAATAAGCTGACCACTCACTGAGCTGTCAAACATTGACACAAACATACTGACAGGAGCGGATCCAAGATTTCATAATGTGAATAGCAATCTTAATTATTTTTACTGTAATTTCTATATTTTCTACCTTTTCTATCATTTTTCTACCTTTTTAATTTCTACCATTGTCTACCAAATTTTAAAATTTTGAGGATAGCATATGTTATCCCTCGCTACTAACTAAATCCGCCCTTGCACACTGACCTGACCTGGACACAAAATGCAGCTATTTAGAGACAAGACATCACACAAGCCACACATATTGGCAATGGGCACATAACTTTTGTTCGCTAATTTGTTCTAATCTTCACCTATATTATCTGGTTGAGTGAGGTCGGATATCAACAACAAAATCGGCTGAGCAAGAGCCCGCACTTCTGAAAGGCAAACAATCTCTAATAGATCTTAGCTCAAACAATGTCAAAGAATCCAACCGAAAGTAAACATATAATCACAAAAAGAAGGAAACAACAAAAGAGGAGTACTAGATTCGATCACCATCAATTTCACCACAACTGAAAAGAGACTCGATCCAGCCAAAAACAACTTAACCCAATCCCAAAACTTCTTTTTTCTTTTTGGAAATTGTTTAGCTTGTTGGGAAAACATTGGAATAAAATTTCGAACCCCAAATGTTTGCTTGGAAGGTTATTCCAACTGGAACAACACCACTCCTCATTCCCATTATAATTTCACACAATTGAAGTTCGGTTAGCTAGATAAGTTCCCCAAAAACTCAGAATAGAAACAAAGATAACTTATTCAAGCTAGACTATACTCATCCTATGTTTAGGAACATTCAAGGTCATTGCGAATCGTTCCTATTAACTGGTTACCCTCCATGTGCCAGGCAGGTTGAATTATTCCCGTCGTCACTGTGAAGCAGTTGAAAACGAAAATTCACGGTATGCTCCCTCTTACTTCTAAAATCTGGATCCTCCAGGCCACATATCTATTATAACCAAACTTGCGATGAATCTGCTGCATTCTATGCCAAACAAAGGACAAAAGAGATACACATATGCAATTAACATAGAAACTAAGCATTAATGGAGCTATAAAAGACAGACTATCACAGTGTCACTTAATGTATGTTCACTTCATCAAGACTAAACAAAGACACAATTTTAGAGGTAACTCGAATTACTGATCTGAAAGAATGGCATATAACCACAAATCTCCAATAGAGCTGAACTTATTAAGATATTCCAATAGCATATCAAATGAAGGTAAGAGCTTCAAACATACAAAAGAGCATAACAAATTTTAGCTTACCGATTAGTTAAGGAAGACCTCAGGAAGACCTCCATTCAGATCCCATGAAGTAACTCTTATGTTATATTGGGAGACAGAAAAAGTCCACTCCAGTCGACAAATCAACTCGAATACAGATAGAACGGCTACATCCAGCCATTATATTGGCTGATTTTGTAACAACTGTCAATTCATTGGCTCACTTTACTGACATAGTGGTCAAGTCTACAGAACACCTCAACTAGAGCAATTTCGGCCAATCTAATCGCATTTTCTACATTACTATACAGAGTGAACTCTGTCCAAACCAACCATACCGGTTGAGCTAGATTCCACAATAATGGGAGAACATGTCTCACTTGCTAATAACAGCGGAACAAACCAGAGCTTTAAACAGTCTCAGACAACCCAATCAAACATAAACATGAACTTACAGTAGATGAAAAACTAAACATTCTAGGGAGAGATTACAAACAATAAAATCAGCAAAAAGATACTTGATTAAATCACCACACAACCAAAACGACACTTGATCAGAGCCAAATGTAATCCAAGTAGCCAAATATAATCCGGTTCACTTTCATTCTCAATAAAATTTCATGATACAATTCATCAAATCCTACTTTTGCAGCCGCCGAGTTTCAACAAAACGAGACCTGATCATAGCCAAACATGACTCAGTCCTATTTCATTCCCACTAAAAATTCATGATACAACTACAAACAAGAAGATTCATTCCAGCCAAGAACTTAGGGACATAATTCTTTTTAAAATGGATAGGCACTTTTAGAATTGGTCAAGTTGCAGTTTCACTGATTTTCATTTCCTGATAGTTTGCTCTTGATGAATCTGTCGCGGCCTGCAACACATCCTCAAAAAAAAAAAAAAACTGGCAGTGTTTACGAGATATTATAGTTCTCTTAGGCTTATGTTATGAGGCAACCCTCTTTCACAGTAAGCAGAGGAGGATACCAGCACAGCGCTTGTCCATCATATCAAGTTTTGCTAAATCAGTTTGTAATTTAAAGTTTTTGACCTGGAGAAGTTTCAGGTATGCTATTTTCGTTCTTTTCAACAGAGTGACGCTTACAAGCTTACTGAGACTACTCACAATTTAAGATAGCTATGTGAGAAGGAGTCCTATTAATCTATTTCTAATAAAGTTTATTGATAAGGATGTTCTGGATTTAAACAAAGCGCTTTTGCTCAAGCTTCTTGTGTTTATACTCAACAGCACTTCTATATCGACACAAAGGCTACCAAGAAGACGGCGGGAGCTCTGTTTGGCATAATAACTAAAGGGAAATAACTCCAACTATCAGAAAAAACTCTTATGTATAAGGATCCTGGACAGAGGGTGGTCAGTTGTAGTTGGAGCAAAGGTAAGAGACTCCAAAAATAGGTAGAAAACGGCGGTCTGAGCGTCAGGAAAAAAAACAGAGAACTTTCTCTGTACCCTGATTGCCCTTAATAAGCTGACCACTCACTGAGCTGCCAAGCATTGATACAAACACACTGACAGGAATTTCATTATTTTTACTATAATTTTCTGTCTTTTCTACCATGTTTCTACCAAATTTTATAATTTGAGGATAGCATATGCTATCCATCGCTACATACGAAATCCGCCCCTACACACAAAATGCAGCTATTTAGAGAAAAGACATTACACAAGCTACATACATTGGCACCGGGCGCATAACAACTTTTGTTCGCATACACGTTCTAATCTTCACCTATTCATCCCTTATCTAAGATGGAAGACAAACACGCCCGAAATCAGTGCGACTAAAGACTTGATAATAAACAATAAAACCAGCCACTTGATTCAATCACCATCAAATCACCACGAAACCAAAAGGGCACTTGATCATAGCCAAATGTGATCCCACAACTTCTTGTAAGACCCTCTATTTTTATCACAAAAGTAATGATAAAAGTAAGCGAGTTCTCTGCAAGCTAAATCCAAGACCTCCGAGAAATGTTTTAAAGCCAAAAAAACCTATATACATACTGGAACGCCAATTAATGAGCTGGAATCAAAGGAAAGGTGAGCCCGTCTGCTTAGATGTAAGCTTATGGCACTAGAAGCTGCAGATATCAATCAAAGCATTGAACTTGACATGCAAGTTGTCCGTCTTTAAAATGATTACTTGATGCATTATCAAAGGATCCAGAGAACTTAATCACACAAACTGAGGAGCTCTTTGGAAGTTTAAATAATTCCTCGCAAAACATAATTTCCTTCGCCACACAGCGTTCCTTGGTATTAACTGTGATATGAACATCAAGAACAACTTTCTCCAAAGCACTCGCATTACTTAGAATGTACTCCAGCAGCTTCACCCCACTGTCATTCCCCAATAGTAGAGATAATTCCATCCTCTTGAGCCTAGTCAAAGACAAAGTAGGTAGAGATTCAAATTCACTCCAATTCGTGTGACTCATTGGATTTATATCTGTTACCTTCGCTTCAAGAACCTCTAACTTGGGAAAACATCGCAGAGAAAGTAGTAAATCCCTCCAATCACTTACACAAGAAAAGATCGTCTTAAGATGATTTAGGTTACAAAAAATTGGAGCTCCATCACCCATACTTTGAAGGTACTTAAATACATTAGCAGCAATAGTACTACAAAGATCAAGGTACCTAACACAAGAAATCCCTTGAACGAGATGTGAAACCGCGGTGCCTATGACTATATTGTCGCCTACCTTGTTAAATTGAGTAAATGCATTGGCTAATGGGCTCTCGACGAAGCAACAAGACGAAATAGCGAAATCATCCATCCAAATGTGCAACAAGTTAGGTGCACTTATCACAAATTTGCTTCGTGATCGGTTCCATAGCTCGAAATTAAAGGACCTCAAATGTGGGCAAGATAAACTCATAGAATGCTCACCATCCCATGAACGCAACTCCAAATATACATCTTCCAACAACGGACAAGACCTAAACAAGTTTCCCAACAAATTTCGACTATCATCACGAAGTCGCAAGACAAAGTTCTTCAACTTAGGAAGAGTAACATTGATTCCATCAGCAAAACCAATATCAAACCATGCATCCATTTCTAGAACTACCAAAGATTGACACTCAAAAACCCAAGTTGGGACACAAACTGAAAACCATTTTGGAAGTGATACCTTAATTTCCTCGACATTTCGACCACGAATGTGATCAAGGCAAGAATTCACACAGGCCCGTAAGTTGTCACCCTTCACATCCACACCCACATCGAGTGTAGTGATTTTGGGTGAAGTGAGCTTCCGTAGAATGCGGCGAACAGTGTGGGTGGTGAAGTCTATGTTGCGGAATTCGAGGCGGGTGAGTTGGGGCCAGAGGTAGCGCTAATGGTGGGATAAGACGGAGGTTGCGGCAGCGGGTTTGATAGGGAGGAGGGAGAGGATTTCGACGAGGAGGGTTTTTGGGAGTGAGTTCAGCCGGTCTTCTCCTCCATCATTGTTCTTAAACTTTACCCTCTTTTTGCCGCCATTTTTGGTCATCATTTTGGTAAGGATGTTTGTTGGTTTCCTGCCAATTGTAGGGTGGGAAGTGGGAACTTGCAAAATTGGGTTCTGACAATTGTCTACTTTTAGGTACCTTGTGGCAATTTGTGTTATATGAAAAATACTAGGAGTAGATTTATGTCCCTATTTTGCATAAAATTGCTAAACATGCTACCTTAAATAGGTACTTCTAGGACTATGTTAGAATTTATGGTTTTTAAGAATTTCATGTGGCTCGACACCAATTTTCGCCAAAATATGACTTGATTCAACCTGGCATAAAATTCAACTCGAAATTAATTGATTCATAAATAATGCTTTTGGAAAAAATATATTGTAATTTTAGGTTAACTTTTTATGTCTTCATCAAGTTTGACATAACTTTTGTCTTCGTCAAATTTGACATACTTAACACAATATCGGACAAAATGTTATTAGTTTGACATAATATTAGATATTGAATCAACTTAAAGTAATATGACTCGATGAACCGGTCTGAAACCAACATGAAGAAACTTTCTGATAGACCTGGTTATTGACCTGCAGTCCCGCAAACTTTCAGAGTTTCATGTATGCTATTTCTGTTCTTTTCAAGAGAGTGCCGCTTTCAAGCAAATTGGGAGTACTTGCAATCGAATTTTAAAAGACAGCTTTATGAGCAAGAGTTTTATTTGTAATGAAGTTTAGGGATAAGGATGTTCATGATTGAAACAAAGCGCTCCTGCACAAGCTTCTCGTCTTTATACTGTGAGCAGCAACAACTCTGTATTGACACAGAGGCCCCTGGAAGACGGCGGGAGCTCTGTTCGGCATGATAACTTAAGGACAATTACTCCAGCTATTAGAAAAAACTCTTTATGTACAAGGATCCTGGACAGAGGGTTGTTAGTTCCAGTTAGAGTCAAGGTAAGACTCTAAAAGTAGGTAGCAAACCGCAGCTGAGCGTCAGGAAAGAAGCGCGACTGCCCTTAAAAAGCTAACCACTTACTGAGCTGCCAAGCACTGCTAAAAACACTCTAAGCCGACCTGGACACAAAATGAAGATATTTAGAGACAAGACATCACACACGCCACCCACATTAGCACTGGGCACATAACTTTTGTTCGTTGATACGTATTAATCTTCATTCATCCTTAAGATGAATGACAATTGACAGACACACCTAGCATCAGCACGACTAAAGACTTATGGATAATCAAAATAGGCCAGTGTAGAGAATCCTCTGATAGATCCTGCCCCTAAGGGAGATGTGCTGGAAAGTGACAGAACATTGCTTGTAAATGTAATTGTCGAGCAAAAATGTTGAATATCCCTTGCAAGGTGCTGCGAAAGTTGGTAGATTCAATCAAGTTGTCGTGATATTTCTAGCTTTCTATTAACCAGGCTAGCAAATTAAACTCTCGAATTCGCCCAATCTGTTGGACTAAGAATTATATTGATGTCTCCCAAAATTAGTTCAACCATACTATTATTTCTAATAAGAGGCTGTCGAGATAACAATACCTACCAACTGTCAAATCCTTGACCCGTATAAATTTCATGATACAGAAAAGCAAAGTGGTAAATGCACTTGTAACGATCCCCACCTTAAAGTTAGCGCAGATTGCAGCTAAATCTCTTTATTGTGTAAGGTCCCTGATAACCCGATGTGAAGGCTCCAAAGGATAAGGGAGATCTAGACATATTCTGTAAAACAAATTCACCAAAACCAACTTTAAATCCTGCATATTTCCAGTAGTAACAATCTCAAAAAGAGTAGTTGAAACAAGTAGAACCTATTCTACATAAGATAAGTTCGGAACGAAGCAGCCTCCCAATGATATTCCTTGGGGCTAGCTTCTCTGTCCCAACACCCAAGCCCCATTAGTGACGAAAACAATTCTCATTCTGAAAGATTGTTTTCCTTCTGGTAACCCAAAAGTCAAAATCAAAGAGGGGAGACCCCTAAGGGGAGCATGTGTAGTTCAAAAGGTAAAACTGCCACTATAATGGAAGTAGTCATAGTTCACTACTTCAAAACAGACAGAGAGAATTACGTTGCAATCCACAACATACACAGAGTGGGAGTGGTACGCACTCTTTTTCACATATTACAAGTGGTAGCTCAGCTACAGTCGATGACTTTAATGATAGCAGATTTTAACTGACCTGAACAGTCACAGCACGCCTATCTTTAGCCACCTGCAGGGCAGGAATTCTTCATCGGATAGACTGGGCTCAATAATCAAATAAAAGCATACAACACTTACACCACATTGAAAACCTTTTAGACCTCATAATCATGGACAACCACAGCAACAAAGACCTCAAACACTGTGAGTTGTGAGTGGTCACAACACTAACACCAAATCCACAAATACCATACGAAGTATGTCTTAAGAGAGTGCAGAGATAAGATGTGCCAACTTATAATCTCAAAAAGACAAGCAATCAAAGAGGGGGGAAACTTTGTCATCATGTTCTCACCATGCACAGGTCAGCCAATGCAAAGGAACACAGAGTATCATTTGCCTACATTCAAAATAATTAAAAACAATTCCTTAATACAGAGGACATTCAGCTTAGTACTGACAAATACATATTTACGTTAATCAACATCCACACTCAGGCTACCATATGGCTTCAGCAACTTACATAGACCTAGGGTGTTAGGGGAAAACCAATAGTAGTACTTTTTGCCTTTTAACATAAACTTGAACATACACTAGATGCAAAGCTAAACATTCTAGGGAGAGATAATAAACAATGGAAACAGCTCAAAGATACCTATTTCAATCACCACGCAACCAAAAGGACACTTGATCACAGCCAAATGTAATCTAAGTAGCCAAATATGCTCTTGATGAATATGTCACAGCCTGCAACACATCCTTAAGAAAAACGGATAGTGCTTACGAGAGACCAGAGTTCTCTTTGGCTTATGCTCTGAGGCAGTCCTCTTCCGCCACAGCGCTTGTCCATCATATCAAGTTACCCAGGTGAATCAGTTTCTGATTTATAGTTTTTAACCTGCAGAACTTTCAAGTATGCTATTTTCGTTCTTTTTCAACAGAGTGACTTTTACGAGCTTCCTGGAGCTGGGAGTACTCGTAATCAAATCTCTAAAGATAGCGATGTGAGTAGGAGTTCTATTAATCTAACTGTAATGAAGTTTAGGGATAAGGATGTTCTGGATTGAAACACAGCGCTCCTGCTCAAGCTTCTCATCTTTATACTGGGAGCAGCAGCAGCCCTGTATCAACGCAGGGCTCCCTGGAAGACTGCGGGAGCTCTGTTTGGAATGATAACTTAAGGGCAATCAGAAAAAAACTCTTAATGCACAAGGATCCTAGATAGAGGGTGGTTAGTTCCAGTTAGAGTCAAGGTAAGAGACTCCAAAAGTAGGTAGCAAACCTCGGTCTGTACGTCTAAGAAAAAAGGTGCAGAACTTACTCTGTAGCCTGACTGCCCTTAATAAGCTGACCACTCACTGAGCTGCCAAGCACTGATACAAACACAATGACAAGAGCGGATCCAAGATTTAATAATGCGGGTAGCAACGTTATTATTTTGACAATAATCTTCTCTTTTCTACCAATTTTCTACCCTTTTCTACCAAAATTTAAAATTTTGGGGGTAGCATATGCTATCCCTCGCTACTAACTAAATCAACCCTTGCACACTAACTTGACCTGGACACAAAATGCACCTATTTAGAGACAAGACATCACACAAGCCACACATATCGGCACTGGGCACATAGCTTTTGCTTTTTCTACCCTTTTCTACCATTTTCTACCAAATTTTATAATTTTGAGGGTATAATATGCTATCTTTCGCTAGTAACTAACTCCGCCCCTGCACACTGACCTGACCTGGGCACAAAATGCAGCTATATAGAGACAAGACATCACACAAGCCACACACGTTGGCACTCGCCAGATAACTTTTGTTCGCTGATACATTCTAATCTTCACCTATTCATCCCCTCGAATCTAATATGGATGACAGACTCGCACGCGCCCAACATCAGCACGACTTAAGACTTATGGATGTACAAATTCCTAGTCTCCTTGGGTTAAAAAAGGAAAAATACAAGCAGCACTTGGGCACATTATAATCAGTGCATTACCTCTTTCAACTTAATCAAAATCAGGTCAGAAAACTCTGAATGGAGTTAAGAATTGAGCGCGATCAAGAAATATTACATCAACAACAAACAATATCCAATACCACCATTGCAACTTCAAACATACAATATAACCAGATAAAAGATACTTGATTCAATCAGCCTCAAAATCACGACATAACCAATAAAACACTTGATCATAGTCAAATGTAATCCAAGTAGCCAAATATATCCAATTCAATTCCATTGCCATTAAAACTTCATGTTACAATTCATCAAATCCTTTCAATCATATTTCACTCCCACTTAACATTCCATGGTAGTATAATTCATTAACTACAAAGATTCAAAAATACAAGAAAATACTAAAAGAAACCAACTTATAAATAAACACACATCAAAGCCTCTTCCTTGGCCAACAGAATCACCACAACCAAAACAACACTTGATCATAGCCAAATGGGACTCCACAAATTCTTAGAAAAGACCGTCTACGAGCTCTCTGCAAGCTAAATCAACTCAGGCTTCTTGCAATCCCAAGACAATCTAGAGATTTATATCCCTTTGTTGGGCCAACATGGCTACGTCTACTCTTACAATAATAATAATAAAAAAAAAAGGTCTCTCCCAATACTTTCTATTGTATTCCAAGTAGCCAGATATAATCCAATTCAATTCATTCCCATTGAAATTTTCTGTTACAATACATCAAATTCTACATTTCCAGCCACCGACTTTCAACAAAAGGAGACTTGATCATATAGCCAAACACAATTCAATCCTATATCATTCCCACTTATAATTCCATGATACATTTCATTAACTACAAAGATACAACAAAACACTAAAAAGAAACCGACTTACAAATAAACACACATTGAGGAGCAAGGTTCGTCCAATGGTTGCGAGTTCAACCTGTCTGAGGGTTGTCTAAAGTTCGAGTCCTCATATCCCCTTCCCCGCAATGTACCCGAAAAGAAAAACCAACATACAAATAAACCAAATTAAACCCTCATCTTCACAATCACCACCACTACTGCCCCTGCCCCTGCTCGTCCTCGAGCTTCTTAACATACGCCTTAAGCGTAAACACCAAATCCCTGGCGGGCGCCTGCAGAGTCCCCACAAGACTACTCCCCGGCGCCTTAAGCGCACCCAACAACCTCCCATAAATCTCCGCTCTAGACGGCAAGCTCTCAAGACTCTTCACCTCATCCGGCCCGTAAAACTTCCCCTCAAAACAGGCCCCAGTAAAGTCATTCTCCTCCAGCTTCTTCTCCTTCTGGAACGCCCTATACGGCTTAAGCGCAACCGGGATTTCCTCACTCTGCACAAACATCCACACATTCATGCCCGTCATGCACGGCTTGATGACCTCCCAGGGGGTATTCTCAACCGCCTTGTAGACAAGCGTGTTTTTGGCGACGATAAGCTTCGTGGTGCCGGGGAGGGACTTGCGGAGGTCCTGGAATTGCTTCACCGTAAAGCCCTTGTAGTTGATGGCGGCTAAGAGGTAGCAGTTCTCGAGGTTTTGCTTTACGGTTTCGACAGTTTCTTCCTTCTTTGTTCGGCTGATGGCGGCGCGGATGGTGGCGGGGCGGGAGCGTGGGGTGGCGAGGAAGGTGGGTTTGAAGGAGGAGAGAGAGTGGGGGGTTGTGTTGGGGGTTAAGGTGGGTTTTGAGAGGAAAAGGGTGGTCTCCATTGTTGAGGATTGGTGAAGAGAATGAGTTACAGTGTCTGTGGCTTATCTATCTATCCACTCAAGTCACTAAGTGAGTGGTAAACGGGTCGTGTCGTGTCGGGTTCGTGTCAGGTCGTGTCAAATTTAAATGGGACCTGAGTTTGTGTCGATCTAATTACTTAAATGGGTTGAAAGCCTTGACCCTGACCCGTTATTTCGTGTCGGATTCGTATCGTGTCGTCGAGTTGTGCTACTTTTTAGGCAATTTTAGAGCGAAGTCAAACATGTTGGTTATAATTTTCAATTTTGCTTTCATATATGGGTCATTATTTGTGTATTAAGAAAGTAAAGTATTCAACTAAAAGATATTTGGCGTACTTCAAAAATCCTTTTATATAATAAACGGGTCATTCGTGTCGAGTTCGTGTTTCGCACCCCTACCCTAACCCGACCCAATTAAGTTTCGTGTCGACCCAAGTACTTAAATGGGTCAAAATCTCCAACCCAAACCCGCTAACTTCGTGTCGGGTTCGTGTCGTGTTTTGGGGTAGTGTCACATTTTGCCAGCTCTAATTTGAATAATGATAAATTGAAACTAAAATAACTGTAATTTGTAAATTAGTAAAGAACTAGTTCAAGTGGTTAGAGTTTTTTTACTCTAATTATTGCGAGGTCGAATCTTATCAACGAGTTTATGCCCACATTCCATACACAAATAAACCAAAATATTGTAATTTGGAAAAATTGTAATTAGGATCTGCTATTTCATCTAGATTCTGATTATTTTTGGGAAAAAAAAAAGATTTGAAATAATAAGTAAAATTAAAACAAGAAAAGTTCAAGAAAATTGAAAAAAAAAAAAGAAAAAACAGCTATCAAAACAAAATAATTAAAAAACATTACGAACAAAAATTAAAATTCATAAAATAAGAAAATCTACGTAAAATTTAGACAAATAAGAATTAAGAAATAAAGTTCAAAAAACAAAGAAAAATAAGAAAAGTAAAAAAAAAAAAAAAGAAGATAAGACAACTAAGTATAAGATAAAAAGAACACGTCATGTATAGCGATAGTTGCATGTTATTTATTCTTTCGATAAATATTAAATTACTTTATATTATATTATTGGCTTAAATTTTTTAGACAAAAATAGTTTTTTTTTGTGTGTTTTTCCCTAATAAGATAATTTAGTTTTACTTAATTTGATTAATTTAATGACAAGTTGAAACCTCAATGTTTGGCTTTTTTGCATTGGTGGAAAGGACTTCTTTTTTAAATGTACAACACTTGGTTTCATTTGTAAAATACTCTCTTTGTTCCACAGTTATTGGAATAGTTAAAATTTGAGAGTATTTTCACTAGAGAGAGAAAGAGGTGGGAGTGAAAAGAAAATGGGACAAATGTTGTGTAATTTGCGCATTAACAGATTGTTAAGAATCTTCTTGTTAAATAGCCTCTTTCATAGTTCTTGGTCTTATGGTTAGAATTGAGGTTCTCCCTTCCCTAGCTTTGAGCCTCTTTATACACCAACCAAAAGAAAATATAGTGAAGCCTCCATTAGTGTTATTGCAAAGCTGACGAGTGACGACCTCTCAGAAGAGATAGACCAACATGATGTCAGGATTTGACTGGGAGGTGAAAGCAGAAGCAGTTCCACAGATGATGGAACCAGTCTTATGACCTCAGTGTTAGCAAATGGACAAGAGACATTTAACCTTTACAGGATATGCAACCATCCTCTGACTAATATACTTATTGCATATTCAAGGGAAGAGCTTGGTGATATGTTTCTGTACTGTACAAAGCAGATGGTGGTGCATCCATAACAGATGTTTAGATGCTTTAGTATTTTTCCAGCCATCTAGTGATAAAGTATATGCCAATCATGAATCATCCCTGAGGGAAATTGACTCTGAACACTGTAACTGATGCAACAAACTTTAGTACCTGATGATGAGGATAAGCATTAGATATGAGATACGAATATTTTAGAAACTTTTCTACTTTCTCTTTTCTCTTATTCAGTAGGAATGGAGAAACATATGCCCAATTTAAGGATAGCTACAAATAGTCGAAAATTCTCTTCCCCTTGAGAGAAAGAACATGTGTTATAAACTCATGGGCCTTTACAAGAGCATAGTGCAGTCATGTTTGAACAGTGGCCTTCCAGTCTAATGCTCCTAGCATTAATAAGGTTTACTTCACATAAAATTTTCCTTTTCCAATATGTAGTCCACTGCATCTTCCACTGTATCTACAACCTGATTGATATAACAGATGGAATTAAAAAAAGCTATAATCTCCTGAGATATGAGGGAATAAACAAAGCATGCATGAAGTAGATTGTTAGCTGATTGTTCAGCTTACCTGATCTGCAGGATGCTCTCTGTCATTCCCTTTACCTTGGAACACACCTGTCCTGGTCAAAACAGATACCCAAGGATGCCCAGCCTGGAAGTTGGAGACAATAAATCAGATAAGCAATACGCAGTATTTTGCCAAGACAACGAGTGGTCAAACAGTAGTATACAAACTAACCAGTCTTGCTCCTTCAATATCGACTGATGGATTATCACCTATCATATAAAGTGCTCTAAAATGATGTGGTCTTTTCTCGATTGAGTGAAAATCCTGATCACTGATGCAAGTTGAATAAACCTCTAATAGAGTGGCCTCTGCAATCTTGAAAACAAAAGGTCGGGGTTTGCCAAAGATTGTGTACTGAAGCGGAGAAGGGTTTATTCTGCATCACATGCACAAATATTCAACAATTTGGAAATGCAAAAATCAAAAGAGTTGATCTCCAGTTTAATATCTTGAGTCACAAAATCCGAAATGTATCTGCAACCTATGAATTGTCGGTATGAGTATTAACTATATGGCTTATATCAGTAATACTTTGCTGAAATCTCAGAGATCATAAGCAAAAGTATCCCCATAGGCTACAAACAAGTTGATAGTTTCTAGGCATGATAGTCAATTAATCATTGAATGGTGGTAGTTATGGTCTGTTGCAATTAAAGTTCACTGACCAATGAACCTGAACACTATATCTGGTATCTCTAAAATAAAACTTAACTGCCACTGATATGACATCATTAGAATATAATTCCTTTCCGAGGACAGACGGACAAGTTTATCAAATAATTAGTGCAACCGCCAAGATCTTTAATCTTGTTTAATATTCCTGTTCTTTCTTTCTTCTTTTAGTGTTCTTAAAGATAACTATGGTTCCCTAACTTCCATTTTATCAAAAGTGGAAAGAAAGCCTCTTTTCAACAAACCTTCAAAACGAAGCTCAGAGCAACTCGCACCTGAAACTGAAGCTCATACACCTGATCTAAAAGCGTGTTTGCTATCAACAGACAAAGCACCATTAACGATGAAGACCGTAAGAGCTATGAAGAAATCTCCACTTCCCCTGACCTTACTTTTGTTTTCCATAAATTAAAAAAAGTTTTTTAGAGGAAGAACATACAAGGACAGAGACTCAGAGAGTAACTTCATGAATACAAACAGCTAGTACAAGATATATGAGTATCAATGAGAACTTAGAGACGTTTATATACAAGAATAAAAACATGTCAATACCTGTTATATATACTTTCCAGGGCAATCCTAAAGGCTCCTGTCCCAAGGCGTTTAACTGGAAATGCAGCCTGGTATTGACATCGCATTACAGAATTAAATGTTCAAAAGAGGAAAGATGGTACATCACACTATAATATATGAAGGTGAAAGCTAGCCCCATAAGAAAACACTGGACTAGAAAATTGTAATCGACAGAGAGGGAAATTGCTGAAGGTTAATATCAGACAAAAATCTGCCAAAAACTGTTTTTCAAGATGAATAAGATGCGTACAGTGTATAGGAAAATAGCACTGACTTTTAATGACTGATGAAATAATTATATTTCACTTCTACAAACTAGATGAACTAGTAAGCTGAAAAAAATTAAATAAAGTGGAAAGTAGCAATTGAAAGGAAGACACAAGGATTAAAGCTGATGGAAAGACTTTGGGTAATCTGTACTGTTCATGGATTTGATGTTAAGTTGTTGGAGTACAAGGCAATTTCAATCACAGTTGAGACTTATATAGGATCAAGAGAATTGCTACCAGGCTGCTAGACTAGTTTCTTTATTTCCTTGTTTTACAAGCCCTCGAGACTTGGAAGCTGTTTCAGTTTCTTGCAAAGACTATCAGTTAATCAGGATCTCGTTGCTTTTAGTCTGTTGAAAAACTTCTCAGAGGCTTAAATTATTCATTCGTTCGTGTCAATAATGATAGGAGAGTACATGTATATATAGGAGCACAATACAACTCCTACAAGAAAGCTATTATTAGAGAATAACTCCTAATAGGAAACTAGCTACTTCACATAATATCTTTTCTAGTATTATCACCAAAAATATATTCTATATTCCTTATAATAAAAGTAGACGGTCTTCTCTAATAATTTGTGTTTACTCTATTAGTTACCATTCCTATGCAATTTTGATTCAAACAATCAGAAAGGGAGTTCTAAAATAAGAGAAGCGAACCTGGTACTCAAGATCATCGGCTGCAAAATATAAAGATGGTTGATCTTCATTCTCCTTTCCGTGAGGGTTTCCAGATCTTAAAATGTCACAAAGAACCTAAGACGACCATCACAGAGTAAAGGATATGCCATGAGTTTCAAGAAAAACTGTCAGTCTCTAAGGGGGCACACTTACATCACACTGGGAATTGTAATAAAAAAAGAGATTGATACACACACAAACAACCTAAACGAAAATAAGGCTGGTTGCCTGGATAGAAGGCAAGAGTGTGGTACATACAGAACTCTAAACAACCTTACTGTCTGTTTCATATTAAAGCTCAAGAAAAGTAGAGAGGCAAGAATAGGTACAAGGTTGAGAGGTAGCGAAGAATTTCATCAGGTTTTTAGTGATATAAAATCTATAGATTTTATAACTATGAATGAATCTTTAATAAGAGTGATTTAGAACAACAGCTAAGTAACTGGTTCCTTCGCAAGAGAAGAAAATATTCATCCAATTGCACAGACTTAGGTAAGAAATCATTTACATTGCTGCTCATCTAATTGTCAGACTTCAGGAAAAACCATTTACTTAGCTGTAATTCTAATTCGTTCTTGCGAATAAACCAGTTACCAAGAGGGACTAGAAAGACATACTCGGGGTTTTCATCCAATTTTCACATCAAGGAGCAATCACCTTAAATTCGTCCACATTTTCCTAATACGTGAAGCAAAATACATCCCAAACCCATTTAGGAATTCTTGATAACCATACTCCAGTGTAGCGCACAACTTTCCCACTTTAGTTAGCACCTTCGCAATTTCATTTTGAGTAGGATATGGTGAACGACAGTCTCATTATTTTACCTAAATTTTTAAAACATAAATTATATCCCTTTAATTACAGTCGGAGTGAACTGCTTCCATTAGGAATCCAACTAATAGCAGACATGCTGACAATGTCGACAAAAATTTTGCACTTTGTACTGACAACTGCTAAGGGATTTCTGTTCGAATGTGGAGATAATTATGCTCAGATAGTCAGATATTGCTACCTTGTTGGAGTATGTCTGGCACGTTGCGGATTTATCCATTGGGTATGGGAGGGAAAAGAAGGAAGAAAGGGAGAAGCTCCCATTAACAACCTCAAAGTAGCTCATGGAATAGCTAATGCCTTAAAGACTGTCTCATTTTCTGTTATCAGAAAAAAAAAAAAAAACCCTCCTAAAACAAGCTATGAGCTACAACTAAGAGTCAAGAAGGTCATGCCAACCATAGAATAACTGCCAGAAGCATGGTGTAGTACCCAAAAAACTTTATCTCAGTGACAAGAACTTTTTGAGCAACTAAACTATTAATCACCTTCATTTTGATGGCCGGTAGTGATTTTACACTACATACACGGTACTGTAGACTAAAACCTTATATACCTAACCAGGAAAGGATTCACAGAAACAAACATAAATACTTCATTATTCAGATTACAGCTAATAGGAAATGTTTCGGAACCCACTAGCTAGGCGATTCTTGAAAGCTAGCTTTAAGAGCTTTCAAACAATGTATAATATGCCTATATTTAAGGCTGTATTTTATACGCATCAAGACTAAAAGGTCACATAAAAGGTCAAGCATTAAAATATTATTTAAAAAACTACTGGGAAATAGTGGAAGCTCTATTTGCTTTGCTCATGTTTGCTCCTTCATGGAGGTGATCTTACCTCATGTTTATCTTAAATCTAGGGTAGACTTCCATCAAGAAAGTAAAACAGCCATCAAGTAAATTGCATCATTTACCTGAATATCCCGACCCCAATCAACTGGATCACTAATCACAAATGCTGCCTTTACTCTCTCTGTGTACACGTCACAAGCAGAAGCCAACCTTTTGAAGCTGCTGCTTCCACTTATAGTGGACGTAGTAGTCCAGTTCTTATATTGTAATACAGGATCGATGCCCTCAAAGTATGACGCATATTCTTCTAATGAGAGAACCTTCCTGCACATAAATCAAATATTAAAAGGCAGTCCAATCCATGGAAACTATAATATCACAGAAAAAGGAAAGAGAGGAAACATCAACAGCATACTTGAAACCATACTCACTCATAACCAGAGCAGGCTCCCCCTTCCCAGTAGCAACAATGAGATCATCCTGATACCTGCAACATTTGGAAGGAGAATCACTGAGAAGATAGAAATGAAAGGAGTGGCAGAAAGATAATGAAGGTACATTCACTAATAATTAAGTTTACAAGTAGATAATAAGATGCATCTTCTACAACATTGTTTCTGGAGAAGACAGGCAAACTATTATCTGTGGAAAGCAATGACCCGAAAAACTAAATATTATCCATCCTCAAGCATTGGCATTGAACTTCTACTTGAATAAGTTGAGATGGTACAATGGTGGAAGATTAATTGTTTAACTGGACTTTAAACTTCATTAGATTTTTGATGATCTTGAAAAGGTTGGTATGGAACTAAATATAGTGGTCAGAGAAGTAGAAATTGGGATAGACCTTGAGGCTGGGAGCCAAATTGAAAGGTGCATTTATTTACAATTACTAGCCACCAAGGAAAGATCAAACCACAGAAGAACTCAGCCTCTTATGCACTGAAGGAAAAACAAACACTAAGCAGATTAAGCTGGAACATCATCATGTTAAGTTATTCAAATGTGGTCTACAAAATTTAAACATTGCATCAACAATTCTCAGTTGAGGTCTCTTTAACAACCAACTCTCATTCTCGATATTAATATCTTATTCTCCCTTTTCAGTTTATATGCTCAACCAAGTAAGACCGTGCAAATAGGTAAGGTTCAGTTTATATGCTCAACCATGTACAAATGTCTCATGAAGAAAATATTTATTGATCACATTTGAACTTATCTGGAAATCATGTATATTTCTTAAACTCTATTGTCAACCCACGATCGAATTTCCTTCATCTCCTTTTTCTCTTTTTCTCTTGCCTTAAAAAAGCATTTGTAATTCATATGTTGTCATGTTAGAAACCATGTCCAATTTCTAGTAGCACAAAATTTCAATAATTTCTTATAGCAACTGTATCCATCTGCGCAATTAGCCTACATAGTCAGGCAGCTAGTAGCTGCCAAATCTCGTAGTAAAACTATAAAATTAGTAAGCGACTCATGTCAGATGCATTAGCCTGTATCCAACATTCTATCTGCAATCTATAGTGACCCAGTCTTAAATATGTTTGTTTAATAATGGCTGCTACAAAACAGCTGATACAGAAGAATATAAGATCACGATATATCATGTCTTGTATTTCTTTACATGGAGCAAATCAACTGTTCAAAGACCATTAAACCAAGTTGTAAGCTATTGAATGGTGAAATTTCTACAATGCAAAAAATTAGTGACCAACTTGGGAGAAACTCTCGTCTAGATTTAAAATAAAAACAAGCTTACCTTCCCAACAGGCTCCTAAAAGAAGTGTGACCCTGTAAAACCTGCAATACATCGAAAGAAAGAAAGCCTGGAGGAAAGTGAGGGAATTTACTGCCCAAGAGAATGGGGCACTAACTACAACACAGTGTTATATTACAATCTACAGGAACTTGATAAATGAAAACTAAAGTACCTGAGAAGGCAAAATGTTTACACCCAGAAGCTCACTCAACTCCAATGCTCTTCTAGATTCCGGCATACCTCCTCCTATCAAGAAACAATTAAATCTCTTGATTTTCACAAATTCACTCCTCTGACATTTCCATTTTTCATTATCACTAGTTGGCATCAGAAATACATAACAACAGTCATCAACATATTGGCTTTGCTAAACATTCACTCAGTTATTAACACTTACACTATGTTTTTGTTTCATTGATCAAAAAGATGGACTACAATATTATAAATGTACTGATAAGAGAGTCAATTCCTTCTCAAATCTCAAATATGACCCCCCAAATTGCAGGCACACATTGTTAACAGTTACTTTGAGTAGAATTATTTTGGCCAACTTGACTATATATGCTCATACAAAAAGTCGTGGAAGAGACCGTCTTTTCTTATCATAAAAATGGAAGGACCATGCTACCCCGACAAAAGGATATGTAGACGGTCTTTTCTAAGAATGTGTGATACTCACAAAGGGCTAGACTAAACTGCTACGAGTACACACAATTTACAATTTGAAACATATGCAATGAGTATTAATTACCAAAATCGAGTCCAACCCTTTCAATTGAAAAAGGAAAAACCAACCCAGATACAATTTAACACAGTCCATAAGCCAGTATATTGAAGAAGTGAGTAATAAGCTAAATACCATTTGTCAAGAACAGAAAGGGTATCTTCAGGCTACCTGCAAATGAAGATTAATCCAAGTCAAAAGAGTGATCTACTTGAAATGCCCATTAACAATGTAGGAAAAAATGAAGCTTAATATAATGTCTCAGAAAATAACGGAAAAGAATATTGAATTCCACATTTACTAATTGTGGCGGGAAAGTTAGTTATACTTACGAATATTCAGTTTACAACCGTTATAATTAGGAAAAACAAAATGAATGTGGCAAGTATTTTTAGAAAAAAACCGTCTACTTTTAAGACGAGCTCCTTGCAAGCTAAGTCAACCCAACTTCCATGCCATGGTTTCGTCTACTTTTATAATATAAAAAATGGTATTTTTCAAGACTTTCTATAAATAGACACTCACCAGAGTCATGGTATAATTTCCGGAGAGCTTGAGGGGATCCTCCAATGGGGTCGCGGCCGCGAAGAATAACGCCATCCACGTCAAATGCGATCGCAAATGGTGGCCTGAGACCAATGGTAAAGAAAAGGAATAAATGGTTATGTATTTTAGCTTCACATATACAAAACAAACAAGAAAATGGATTTTAGGGCAAATTATTAGGTGCTCCCGGGAGCATGTGCTCCCACCCCAAATTTATTCTACCTGTCAGTGTTTTCTTGTACCCAATTTGAAAAAGGTACAAGAAAATCGACAAAAGGTACAAGAAATTTGAGTGGAAGCACGTGCTCCCGGGAGCATGGTATAATTTTTGGGATTGTAGGGACATTAATAAGAGACATAGTGTAACAAGACTCTTACAGTTGGGTAGAGTTTAGGAGAGTGGTAGGAGCAGAAGGAATCATTTGAGCTTGAGTTAACAACTATTCCTACCACTGGTTTGGTGTGTATTGCCTAAGGAACCTCGTCTCCTTGTGGCATTTTGACATATTCTCTTGGTAAAGTTCGTGCGAGGATCATTCATTTTTTTGTGTTTCATGAAAACGAGTAAGAGATAAACTCTTTCTACGTAAAAATTAAATTAATTGTTTTTTTTTTTTTTTTGACATTGTAAATTAATTGTTGCAATGCTTTGGTTTGAAAATGTTGTGGGGAAGCATAGTGATGGACTGTTTGGTTTAAACATAAAATTAAACAAAAAAATGAGAGAAAGATTTTTAGGTGGTTCGTTATCAATGTGATCGCTATTCGAGGCGTTTATATATTAAACCCTACTAGTGCAATTACGATATAATTAGGAAACTGAAAATATTACAAATATTCATATATCAATAACATAACAAAAAGGGCTGAAAACTGATCTGTGTGACAAACGCGCGGAAACCCGGCCCTAGTCGCACCGACGATCGATTATTCGCACCCGAGACAGTGCTCCTGATGTGCGATCTCCATGCTTTGTATATCCGCGATTGTGCTTCTAACCCGGATTCTTTTTTTTATCTGTTTGCTTTCCCGAACTCACTAAACTAGCTTGAAACCAAATTGTTCAAGTCACAATCTAACAATTATCCACCTTGACTTGAACTTCTACTTGAATAAGTTGAGATGGTACAATGGTGGAAGATTAATTGTTCAACGGAACTCAAATAAAAACTAACGTCCGTCCTCATTAAGGGCATTTTAGGTCGAAAAAAACCACCTCTGGGGCATCTTGGCTTTTTCAGAATAACACATGGGCATTCTGACTTTTAGGCCAAACCACATGGGCATTTTAGAGAATTTCTCAAAAAAAAATGGAGATTGCGTGAAATTTGTATGGACATTGTATTAAAATTTTATGGACATTGCACTATATTATTGTGGATCTCTATCAATCATAAATCATGTTAGAAATAATAATTATAATATTAAATGAAATAGAAATAGTTGGACATTAAGCTATTCCATAGGACTAGGGGCATGTTCTCTATACTGTTTTGTTTTGATATTTTCTATTTTTTATTTTATTTTTCTGAATTTTTCTGAACTTTCTGTATTTTTTTTGAATTTTTCTGAACTTTTTTTTATTTATGCTTATATCTTTGTATTTTATAAAC
>CAAKMY010040467.1:0-26522 GCA_901111285.1 Corrigiola litoralis
GGGGGGGGGGGAGTTTAGAGGATTCAGAAAACAAGATAGTAACACATAGAAAATAACAGCACAGAATATCACACATAGCAGTCGAGACGGTAGCTATAAATCATCAGCTAATCGCATTTGGCTACAGCCAATAGAAGTATGAGTCTACTGAGTCATACTCTACAACTCCCTCCACAGTGAAATAACTGTTAACTGGACTCACAAAGTACATTTACATCATCAGCACATCAGGCAATGAGTCACGAAACGAAATTAACTCTCCAGAGCAAAGAGACATAGATTCATGGAACCAACCCCGGCACCCCAGTAAAGTGGTAATTACCGTAACATCACTCAGGAGAAGCCTTAACTCACCTCTAAGTCACAACAACTGTAATTCAAGAATCAATAAGGAAAAAACAAACCCAAGTACAAAATATAGAGTAGACAAGATAGCTTGATCAGATAAACTTGAAAACCAATTGGTAGATTGCACTAAAAAAGTGCCACATACTTGTGTGAAGCCACAAAGAGCTCTTCACTCTTAGCACCCTTGAGATTCTCTGTACCTAACTTAACCAAAAAAGTTCGCCAATGCAAGCGCTCCTCAGTTGGAACTCCATTGAACCTGCAACATAGCGCGAAACGAAAGCTAATTTAAAAAACTACACAGTGCTGAGGATCTAGAACTGCACAAAAAATGAGGTAACAATAACAGCATCTCAAAGGTGAAAACACAACCACATTCATCCTTGTTAAGACCATCAATGTAACAAGTAAACTACACATGACCCCAAAAAATTTACAATCTTCAACAGGTCATTTCTACATAGATCTAAGTCCAGCATTCTAATGAAGCTAAAATGGAACAGAAAGCATAAATCCCAGCATCTTAGTCATCAAAATTAATCAATTACAGCTCAAATCAAGTGCAACCAACAAAATTAAACAAACAAAAATATGCAAATTGCATCAAAAGAACTACAACCAATCCACTCTACCCCACAATCAAAGTGGATGATCCAAACAAAACCTCAAAGATCACAACTTGCACAACATTTCATAAAAAACTGCATATCAGAGGTCAGATCACAATAAAATAAACACATGGGCATTTAAATACCACCTAAATTAAGACTAAACAATAATCAAATTTTAGCTAAACAAGGCAATTCAACCAAATATACTGAAAAGTAGAAAATTTCACAAATGGGATTCTTTGCAAGTAAAGAAAAAGGTATAAAGATTGGACCTTTCAACAAGAATGTTGCCCTGAGAGTTGGAAATCAAGAGTGCAAGCAACATTTTTTGTCTCTGCTGCTTTCTTGTTCTTCTTCCTTACACAGACAAAGAAAAGTGTAAGACAGAAGAGTTTAGACTGAACTCAAAATGGGTCAACTTTGATTATATCTTTGGATCTTTTTATGTAAATTTGTCCAAGAAAATGGCCATTAAATTTGGGGCCTTTTTAGTTTATAGGCCTTGTTTATACTGGGCTACATCTTGGCACCCAACCCGTTGGTCAACCCGAACCCGATCGAAATATCTAATAAAATTAATCTAAAATCTCAAAAATTCACTACTCAATTCGACTAGCTAAAATTTGTGAAATAATTTCAACTTTGTGAAATTCAGTCTATCGACTTGAACGCAATTCGACTACGCGATTCACCAGGTTTAAGCACTCATATGTTATATCTATGTATCTTTTTACAAATATATAAATTTACGTGAATATGTATAGTTATAATGGTGAATATGTGCATGATGTATTATGCGAGGGGTGCACTATATAATAATTGCTTGGTGTAAAACCCTTGAGGATATTATATAAATTTTCGATTGGGGGGGTAGCGTTAGCTTTGTAGTTCTCTCAAAGAGCGGATAATAACAGCATTTTTCAAAATGACAACAACCAAGTCTTAATCCCAAATTAAATGGAGTTGCCTATAACATAAATTATCTAAAGAGATGGTCTAATTTTAACTTAAAAATTAAACGTGGTAATTATTAGGCTTGTATTGGTCACTATTGAGTTTAAAGTGGTCACTTTTTGTTAACACAATAGTAAAATAACCACTTTTAGACATGCGGTGATCACTTTAACCCTATCTAATTTTAGTTTATTACACGGTCTAATCTATAAGAGACTAGCTGGTTGGTTAACATGAATAAGTAGTAGGACGCATTCCACAAAACATTCAATTAACTTTCCATTTGGTCAAATAGAGATCGAAGAAGCTTGCAGTCTAAACTTTCGAGACTTTTGTGCACAGCAATTTCATGTGATCACATATTCTATCAAAATTGGCATAGTTATTTATTACGCACTAATTAGGTTATCTAAGCATCCATATATGCTAATATTCCCTTTAACGTCTTATGAGCTATGGCAAGTGGAGTGCTAATGATGCTACCGACTAACAAGGTGCCAAGTCGAGTCGTTTTCCATCTTATTACACTTTTTAATTTGGCGAACTCATGTACATGCAAAGGTAATTAACGCAAGTAAACTGCTTTCTTCCTTTCATATCTTCGTCCACCACTTGTTTTATCCCTCTCCCTTTTCTTCCTTTTCCTAACCCGAGGCTAGTTTGAAATGATTTACAACGGTCCACACACCTTAGAGGGGATTATAGGAGCGGAAATAATGATAGTGTCGATTTGTAGATTAACTTCTCTATAAATAATCTTGTGCGCTATGAAAAGTTTTGTAACTTGAGAGCAAGGTGGGTTCTTTGGGCTAATGAAAGATGCTGTGACTTGATGACCCACCCTTTTTTTAGTTAATATAATGTTAACTAGCTAGCCTTATGATCTATCTCCGCCAAGTCAAAATAGTTACTTACTCCGTAGGTCAACAAGAGTAGGAGAAGGATAGGGCATTACGTATGCTACAAAATTAAGAAATGAAAAAAGAGATATAGTAAGGGTCTAAGGGAAGTGTTGAGATTAATTTACGGAGTATGAATTCAGATGGACTGTTATTTTACCGTTATCCCTTATGAAGCACTTGCTGTTTACATTTAACATTTCACGTACTGAATTTAACTGAATTGTTTGAACAATGAACTTAATTCCTTGTTCTTTTAACCCCTATTGTACTTGACTGAGTACTCACTAGTCACTACTAACAGTTAGTAAGTTGGGGTGCCAAAGTATATGTCAACATCTTGCTCAACCATTTAAGGACTTTGATTAAGACATGTCAACTTAAGTTCATGTCATTTATTAAGCGACTACGGAGTATGCTCGATAACCTTGCTGCTAGAATTTTGATGATGTGTCATAGTATGAAGTTGGCAGTACATTTTTATACAGCTAGCTAGCTTAAATTATTTGTAAAGAGCATTGATGATGAGCCAACTGCTTGGAAAACTATGGTCACTTTGTCCCTTTGAGCTCTTTAGTCTTTAGTGCTTTGTGGAGCAAGCTTTGCCATTAATCAATTGTACAGTACAATGTTAGACTGCAAAAGGAGTGAAGAGCATATTACCCCAATAGTCCTACGAGTTTCAATTCCGTAATTGAATATTAAAAATTCTTTTAATTTTGTTGTTGTTTGGATACAAAATTAAAGTAAATTAGTCCAATTCAAATTCTGATACTATAGAAACTTTTCTAGGTGTTTTAAGAGAGAATAATGGCGCAATATGATTGTACATTTGATATACAGATTAGTTCTCTTGCATATTGTTGTGTATTTACATGAAACAAATTAGAGGTGGAGCTGAGTTTTTTTGTTTCTCATGCTTCCAGCTTAACTTTAACAATCACAAGTTCACAACTTGTATCCATGATTAGGTCTTTATAGTTCAATTAATGTACTTGTATTTGCAACATATGCAATTTGATTGATTTCCTTGGTACAAACTCGCAAATGAAATGACTTTTGGCAAATCTGATTATTGCAGTCAACATCAATATATATCTCAAATAAGGACGTTTAGGGCTTGTTCTCTTCAACTTATTTTCACTTATCTTATCATATCTTATCTAATTTTTTCTTATTTTTCCTGACTATTTCTAAACTTATCTTATTTTTACTTATTTTTCCGAACTTTACTTATTTTTACTTATTTTTCTAAACTTTACTTATTTTTACTTATTTTTCCTAATTCATGTTGTTTTGATAGCTCAAGTTTACTTTTTTTTTTACTTATTTTTCTGAATGTTACTTATTTTTGCTTATTTTTCTGAACTTTACTTATTTTATCTAAACTTTTCTTATTTTATCTGAACTTATCTTATTTTTCCTGAAAATAAGTAGAAATAAGTTGAGGAGAACATGCCCTTAGAAGGTCGTAATGAAACCTTTTAGTAAGTGTATTTCATCATACAGTGTGAAAGATACAGGTTAAGCCTTTTTATAATAACTACCTTTAAGTAGGATTATGTTCTAAAGTACTCTAGATGACAATTCTCCAGTAACCTGATGTGAGTGGTGGATGCACACTGAAATTTTGGGCTCCATTAGCAGTTGCCTCATTTAAAAGAAATTACTGTATTGTGTGTGTAAACTTTGAAGAATGCTATAAAAAAAACTTGAAGTACAAATCAAACAAAAAATATCACGTAACTTAATTTCTAATATGTCAATGGTAAGACGTAAAAGAAAGTTATGCTTGACACACAACGGACATTGAGTTTGATTAGTGCGTACTGGTTGATAGTTATTTTATGATAAAATGATTTGTAAGGATATATGTATTTTTTTTTTTTACTAAAAGTTTTAGATGCGCCTGTCTATTTTAAAGTTCTAATTAGATGGTGTTAAACTAGTCAATATTAGCTTATTTGGGAGTGTAAACAAAAAGTGATCAATTAGCTCGATTAATGTGACTATGTCTATTATTAAGTTGAATTTTAATTGTCTGTTTGTACAATTTGTGTTATCGTAGTTAGAAAGAGACCTCTCTATACCTTTTTACAAGGATTTAACATATATATTTCTCCTAAATTTGGACACACTTTACTTTTGTATTGCTTTTCCCCAATACTCTTCTCTGATCTACACGCTGCTTTCATCAATATGTTACTTTCAAACATGTATAACTTTCTTCACTCTAATATTGGTCAAATGATCGAATGTTAGCTCCATTAAATTATTTATTGAACTATGCCATTTTTTTATACAACTTGTTTTGTATGATCACAAATCACCAGATAAAATGTTTATTTATAAAGTGTGGTTAAATGAGCTCCAAATTTGAGTCAAATGGGTGAATCATACATTTGGGCGTGGTAAAAGGTTAGTTGGTATTCCTTGTATGTAGTGGTCATTTTATGGCATTTATTGATATCTTTTGCTTTAAAAGTGAGATCACTCTAACTTTAATTTATAGACAATTCGACAAATGAATAACCAATACAAAAGATGTTCTTATGATAAGAAAGATAATAAATTTTCTCTCTAACTTTCAAAGTAACACTACTAAACTCTGAAAGCGACTACGTAATACTATGACTTAGAGTGACTATAGAGTTATGTGGAAAATATTATGTGAAATTTAGAAAATATATCTTCAATGTCATATAAAAAAAATCGTGTGAAACAAGTTAGATATCTGCTTGAATAAAAAAAAATCAAGAGAGAGGAAGAGCAAAATGCTTTTTGAAAAGAAGAAAAAAAATCGAATCCATAGAGCTAAAAGACATATATAATCTTAAGAAATAAGAGAAAAATAGTTGACTTATTATGTCGATGTTGTATGGTAATATATGTAAAATGAGGGTATGTGTTTTGTTGTTTGTTTTTTACATGGAATTACTGGCACCAAAATGTATAGAGCTTGTAGCCTTGTAGGTCATACGTCTTTGATACTACCATACCCTTTTTTTTAGACTCAAAATGGGCAGGGGAGCATTTTATTAGAGTAAGTCAAGCTGCGAAATAAAGGGACCTTGGACAAAATCGTTCCTGAATACATGCTCTTTTCCATTAGGTCGGAGGTAACATGCATCTCACACTTAGATGAGCTAAAATGTATGTAAATTTTTTTTTTCATTTATGTGTTGGAGCATATATATACATGACACTATTTCATTGTCAAAAAAGAAAAAGAATGCATGTAACTATTACAAATAGTGTATTATAAATATATAGCAAAATTGGACCTTTGATTTGTAATTTGCAACATGGAGTGTTATTTGTCAACCCATCGTCTATCAAATTAGTATTGATCGGGCTTGTGTAAATTCGCAAAATCAAATACAATCTATCAGTCAATAGTCAATAGACTAATCGATGGTCATAAAACATCGACAAAACAAAGCGTTAGAGAGCTCACATCCAGTTAGTGCATCTCGTAAGACCGCAATTATGCGCATGAAAACGACCAATAATAGACATTATTATGACGGAAATATAATATACATTTTTATTATATGTCTATACAATTACAACACACAACTTCGTTAGAGTTGGAGAACATAGACAGAACAAAATATGATACAGTGATGTGGAGAGAAACTGACGTTATAGATCGAATATATGTACATATATAAAATCTCAGTACGCTGTCACCAGTTTCAACTTAGCCGTTTTCCAGGTTTGAAAACGAGTAATGCAAACACTAATCTTTATCTGAAATCTGAATTACTACTTATAGACATACCCAATCTAGAGGAAACTCTAACATGATAGAGACTATAATTCCTATAAGTGTTAAGCTATGCCATATAGTGCATAGCTCGCTTATATGCTTTGCGTCAGGGGCTAAAACTTAACTAAATGTAGTAGGATTATTGTTCCAGTTAAGCAGTTCTTCTATCATTTGCAATGCAGCCTTATCTTCTTCACTCATCTCACCTCCAGCATCAGAAGACACAGAAGTACTCGAGGAAGAAGTAGAAGGAGAAGGAAAGGATAATGGTGGTGAAGCATCAACCACAATGCTTTCTTTAGGAATCGCGGTCTTTCCAAGTTCCACCCTCATCACCCAACTCGACCCTGAGCAAGTCCCAGCTCTCTTTTGCCACACACCAATATGAGAATTATCGGTATCAAGTCTAAGGCATGTGAGTGAAGGAGACGGATCCTTGCAATACCTCTTAAGCTTTGCGCTAAGTATCTCGGACAATGTTGCATTAAACGGTGCCATTTTGTCTTGATCATTAGTGTTACTCATATTAGCCTTGATATCATTTCCATTGGTTGGATTGTTATCTGTGTCTCTTGGAAAATTGGTCTTAGCATTTTGGCCGTTCATCAGTATGGCCGCTTGATCATACGCCCTTGCTGCTTCCTCTGCTGTCTCAAATGTTCCTAACCACACCCTCTTCTTCCTGCAAGAATGAGAGTAGATCAGACCATCTATATATAAACATTTGTATAATGTAATCCATAAAACTATAACAATTATCAAGTTATGGTACAATCTAACAAACAAAAAGTGCCATAAAACCAATGCCACAAGGAGAAAGAGAATCAAACTTCTAGCTAGCTAGGAGCACGATTGAACTATGACAGTACTTTCACATAATGCTGACTGATTGATAATGTAAAGCATAGATGTATATCTAGCTAGAACTCTGGGTATTAAAAGTAGTCTACGCAATGAAGCTGACAACTCACGTTAACTATACATATAGACTACAAGCCTGTGAGAATGCAGCTAGTCAGCTACTATTAGAATATAACTGGCCTCATCCATCAGCTAGCTTAAACTTTTGGTCGAGTTGGTTTTTTATACAACGAACGAGTATATATACTTGCGAAAGTATCATAATGGACTTACAATAAAGGGTGGCGGATTTCTGAAACCCAGGAGCCCCACTGGCGTTGCCTGACGCCTCTGAACTTCTTTGATGGAAGTACCATGATTGAGATCTTATTACTTCAGCCACTCTTTTTTCCTAGGCAAAACAGATGAACTACTGATATTGTGCTCAGAGGGTTGTTGCAGATTATAATCATATATATACAAGTGTTAAATACCTTAGTGGGTAAAGAGTAATTAAAGGAAGTTGAAACTAAGACAAGAGGAGAAATTGATATGACTTGTCGGTGGACCTTATACTATATATGAATGGGGAGAAAGTTCTTCACGTACTAGTACAACTATGGTTTGATGCATTTAAAGTTTCTACCTGCCATAATTTATGTTTCTCAAAAATCTTAAGTCCATTGTTGATAGTTCGATGTTAGTGGGGGACCTGATAAAAAAGCTAACGATAAATGAAGAGAGCTTAAAGGAGAGGTTAATAGCACACTGTTTATCGTCCTCTGCGTAAGGGTATATGAAGCCTCCATGTGTTATACATGGAAGACACGGGTTCAGTATCCGCTCTTTTTGTGGCTGTTCGTGAGTCGTGACCAGATGTTATATGAACGTCAATAGTAATCAAATCATATAAAAACAACAGTGTATTGCTGCAGATGAAGAACTTCGCGCGATAACCTCAGCAATAGCAATAGGCCAGTTATTCTTACCATAAACTGAATCATTAAACATTATATTAGAGCACACTGGATCGAGTCGGGGTTTGATTTAGTGATGTTATTCTTAACCTCGAAAAGGCGGTTTTAGTTCTAGACTTTGTGTCCTCCCTTCAGACAAAAAAATTATAAATACTATAGCATAGCATATTAGCATGCAAGTTCTTTAAAAAAAAATTAAATAGTGTGCTGCAAAAACATGCTGGAGATAATCGAATTCACCTTGACTGTAAGCAAGAATTTTGAGTATATTTCCCTTCAGTTTCATGCTACTTAGTAAAGTACGAAATGCAGCATCACTAATCATTGGGATTATTGCTAGTTAGCAAGCATTCTCCACAAAATTGACTAGGGTCTAAGACAAATTATAAGACTGCATCTATGTTATGTACAAACTCATCAGACTGTATAGTTGAATAGTTAATTACATATGTCATGTCACTAAAAATAGTCTAAAAAAAGTATAGCCGTATAGTGTAAATTATCTTCCATTTAACTTGACTTTTCTTCTTTCTTTAAGGGGGTGTTTCATTAATGGCCCAATATTTTGCCCCAATTGATACTCAGAAATTAAAAGAAGGGCTCAGCTGAGAGGATGGGGTAGTTTTAAAATTTGT
This sequence comes from Corrigiola litoralis, assembly GCA_901111285.1. Lineage (NCBI taxonomy): Eukaryota > Viridiplantae > Streptophyta > Magnoliopsida > Caryophyllales > Caryophyllaceae > Corrigiola > Corrigiola litoralis. Next base: position 9,037 of record CAAKMY010040467.1, read on the forward strand.
ACCTAATCAAAACATCCATTTTCTACCACCAAAACACATAGGATTCAAAGATTGAGATAGTACTCAACTAAACACTCCCAAAAGCGGTTTGAAGAAGACATCCACTTATCTCTTTATGCTCGAAAGTCGTAGGAAAGATAAGCTAGAGAAAAGCTAGTCATTAAAATCCAAGTTAATAATTTCTCTTGCTGACTCATGGGTATAGCATGGAGTAATTAACAAATGATTTTAAAAAGAGTGGAAATTGGTAAAAGTTACACATGGTAGATATAGTAGAAATGCAATTGGGTCTAATATAGGGCAAATTATATCATAAATTCCTGTCAAGATGCTTTATCCACGGGGATAAATATTTATAGTATGATTAGTTAATTTATATTCCGTAATTTATATTCTATGACGGGTGAATATGTAAATTATATTGCTTGATAAATATACTTTATAAGTGGTGCATATGTGGAAACCAAGAGGAGTGCAACTCTAGACATATGTAGTGAGCTTTCGTTACATTGAGATTACCCGACAGGACATGGTAGATAATTTTTTTCTTAAAATCAATTAACATTGGAAGGAATTGAAGAGAGTGTAGCTCATGAATGTTAACTCAAGAAGCTCTCAAACTTTTGATATATGGTTATGCATTCCGGCTTACACGAATTATTCAAAAAGTCTGCATATCTGAATTTGGAAACAAACACAATCACAATTAAACTAAAGTAGTATTCTTTTCTCAACATTATTAAAAAAACATGTATCAACAAATACTAATCACTTCACGATCTAACTTTAACTTAAAATAAAATTCACACGATACACTACATATATGCGAGATCTAGTTATTAGGTTCTACTCCTATATAATGGGCTTAGCCCAACTTCACATGGCGCGCAAATTCTGGTGTTACCAGATTCTGGGGTCACCGTGCCTTCTTCTAGTATTTGTTCTCATTTACTCATACGAGGAACTCGAACCATCAATTTGATTAAATTTGATACCTATTATGATCTTTTGATCTACTGACTTCTAGTTGTATCTGCATGAGTGCATTACCTTACTTAATAATCTGCGCAGACATTTCTTGCTTAGTTTGCTGAGAAAGAAAGACCCAGAGACAACATATGAGAACATATTCTCATAAGTCTCTTGACAACAATCTTCGAAATGAGGCAACTGTTAAGGCATTCTCCCAAGATATCCATTACTTTCCACCAAGGTGGCTTCTGCATGGAGATGTTGGCAACCTTCATACGTCAATATAATCAACCCATATATATTCCAACCAAATTAAATTGTACAGTAAGCACTAGCACATACCGAACTTTTTCTTAGGTACAGGAATTCCTTCAACAAAACTTTTTTAAAAAAATTTATCATCTTTTTGGCAGGAGGGTTCATTGTGCTTGTTAAGGCCTTTAAAATTTTTAGTTATAAGATTTTTTAGTTATATATATTTGTTTTCCTGAGGTGATATATGATTTCTTCATTTCTTGTATTGCAGGGGTTATATTTGAGCAATGAAGAGGTTGTTGCATGGGGTGCTCACTGCTACAATATATGAAATTGATAAGTTGCATATAGGGCTTGGCTTACCCTTGTTGAAGCAGGTCTGTTTCTTTAATATCCTATGTTTCATTTTGCTGATCAATCATCTAGTTTCTTTTTTCTTTTTTTCTTTGGCTAGTTCTAGTCCTACATGATGTAGCTCAAAGTGTCTAGTGTACGTTCATTTTCAATGGTAACTGTATTGAAATCGTGGTAATCTAATGTGATAGATAGGAAAATTTTCCCTTCAATTATCTTTAACCATGTAAGTTGAACATTACATCAACATTATAGTTTCTTACTAGAATAAGATTAGAAACTTCTGTACAATACTTTCATCTAGTTGAGGCTGTTGAGCCTTTGCTAGAGAGCCTCAGAGCGTAGCTGGAATTAATGTCTCTTGCACAACTGTTTTAAAAGGTTTTAATTTAGTGTGCTAAGTGATTATGAATTGTGAGGATTTGGGGTGGTTGGTTGGGAATTTAGGATATGGTCTACATATCAAGGGTAGTGGATATTACAATGCTTAGTATAAAGTTTTGGGTTCCTTCTTTTAGTGCAAACCAACTTACCAAGTAATTCCCTCATGATTACTTTTTTTGGCATTTCTTGTTTGGCAGAAATATTCTTTTGTAAAGATTTAGACATAAGTACTAGTTTATCAAATACAGTACATCAGTAAATTCATTCCTGGTGCTCCATCTGACTCGTAAATGATTCAGCCAGATAGTTGGTTAGGCCTTTTATTTTATAGTGGCCATCCATCCTAGCTTACAAACAGGAGCCAGATGTGAAACTTTCAATCTCACTGAATTCATCCAGTCTTGTATATTCACTTCCTTCTGCCAAATGAGTATTTATGTTAACCTGTAAGGCCGGGAGATGTAAGAAGAACTTAATGCACAAACATGAAATAACTACGTACATTTAAACATACACCTTGTTGTTCATAGCTGTGATTTTTTGTGTTTTGTCTGCTGAGGGAAACTAGGGTCTTGAGCATCCAGGGAGGACATGGAAAACATTATTTTACAGAGCCAAAGCATGTTGCTCCTGTAATCCTCAGGTATGTCAGTTTTAAAGGTAGAGATTCACCTCCTAGCTGGTTATACGGCCTGCGGTACTGAAGTCTCATTGTTGCAGTTTATGGGTTACAGACTCTATGCCACAGTTGATCTGGATACGGCAAGAGTAGCACGCACAATAGTTTCTGATACACCTTCCAATCCTCAGTGGTTTCAGTCATTTCGCCTATATTGTGCTCATGAAGTGTCAGAAATCATATTTACAGTGAAAGACGAAAATCCTGTCAGCGCAACACTGATTGGAAGAGCTCGTTTGTCAGTTGATGAGGTCATACATGGGCGTCCAGTAGACAGATGGCTTCATGTAGTGGATGAAAATCGTAAGCCTATAGGTTCACAAATTCATGTCCGGGTGCAGTTCTTCGACGTTACCCGAGATCCAAATTGGTCTAAGGGCATCCAAGTTCCGCAATTCGGAGGAGTCCCTTTCACCTTCTTTAAAGAGAGGCATGGTTGCAAAGTCTCTCTGTACCAAGACGCACATGTCTCTGATGATTTCATCCCTGAATTTGGGCTTTCTCAAGGTAGAATGTACGAGCCAAAGCGATGCTGGGAAGACATATTTGATGCTATTGTCAATGCAAAATACTTGATTTACATAGCTGGGTGGTCTGTGTATACTAAAATTACCCTGATAAGAGATCCTCGAAGGCCAAGGCCGGGGGAGTTAGCAAACCTTACACTTGGAGAGATTCTTAGAATAAAAGCTGAAGAAGGTGTGAGAGTCCTCATACTTGTATGGGATGATATAACTTCCAAAAAGTGGCTCTATCAAACATTCCATCAAAGTTCTGGCTTAATGGGGACCCATGATGAAGACACCATAGCTTACTTCCAGAATACAAACGTACACTGTTTCCGTTGCCCCCGTATTCCTGACAAAGGAAAGAGCATTGTTCAGGGGGTTCAGAGTAACCTAGTGTTCACACACCATCAGAAGACAGTAGTTGTTGATTCTGAAAATACAGGTGGAAAGCGAAGGATTATGAGTTTTGTAGGAGGCATCGATCTTTGTGATGGACGATATGATACTCAAGATCATTCTCTTTTTAGAACACTGAATACGGTTCACAGCAAGGACTTTCATCAGCCAAACTTTCCAGGATCTTCCATAAAGAAAGGTGGTCCAAGAGAGCCCTGGCATGATATCCACTGCCGGCTAGAAGGCCCTGTTGCATGGGATGTGCTGTACAACTTTGAGCAAAGGTGGATGAAACAAGTAGGGAAGCAATTCTTGTATTCCATACAAGAGCTAAGCCAAATAATTACCGTCCCAGAAGTGATCTCATCAGAGGATGCTGATAGTTGGAATGTTCAAATATTTCGATCCATTGATCATGGATCTGTTAGTGGTTTTCCTACAGATCCTCAAAAGTTTGCTGGATCTGGCCTTGTTTCTGACAAAGGGGGCATTATTGATCACAGCATTCAGGACGGTTATGTGAATGCCATCAGACGAGCAAAAAACTTTATATACATTGAAAATCAGTATTTCATTGGAAGCTCTTACGATTGGCAACCTCAAGACTCGAAAAGCGTGGAAGACATTGGTGCCTTGCATCTTATACCGAAAGAGCTGTCCCTGAAGATTGTCAGCAAGATAGAAGCTGGTGAGAGATTTTCTGTCTATGTTGTCATCCCAATGTGGCCAGAAGGAGTGCCTGAAAGCGGAGTTGTTCAGGACATACTAAATTATCAGAGAAGGACAATGGAAATGATGTATACTGATATTGCTGCTGCCATCCAACGCAAACAGCTTAATGCACACCCAAGAGACTATTTATCATTTTTCTGTCTAGGTAATAGGGAGGTTTTGACACCCGGAGAGTATGTACCCGAGGATAAGCCAGAGCCTGATTCTGACTATCTCAGAGCTCAGCACTCTCGGCGCTTCATGATCTATGTTCATGCAAAGATGATGATAGGTATGTTGTGCTAAGCAGCCTTAATTTGCTGGTCATTTATTTTCGTTTGAAGTTGCGATTGATTAGCTTTGATTTCTGAATCAAAACTTCTTTTTGGATACATAACTTAACATTCACTATGTTTGTTCAAGAGAAGTCTTGGACAAATTTGCCAGTCATTATTGAACTTCTCTAATGCTTACTCTTTAGCCCGCTTTGATGAATTGATTATCTTCAAAAGTGGAACAATATGGGAAGCCCGAAGTCATTAGTTTGTTATAAAATCAATATCATTATGCATCGGTTTGACATTTATGTGGCTGTGTTTTTCAGTTGACGACGAATACATCATTATTGGATCTGCTAATATAAACCAGAGATCAATGGATGGTGCAAGGGACACAGAGATAGCTATGGGAGCGTACCAACCACATCATTTATCGACAAGGCAGCCCGCTAAAAGTCAGATATTTGGTTTTAGGATGGCTCTATGGTACGAGCACCTCCGGCAAGTCCACCAATCCTTTCTTCATCCCGAGACACTGGAATGTATGCATGAAGTCAACATGATTGCTGAACAACATTGGCAAATTTATTCAAGTGAAGTGTTCAATCAAGACTTGCCTGGTCACCTCCTTCGCTATCCTGTCGAGGTCACTAGCTACGGGCATATAACCACACTGTCAGACGCAGAAAAGTGTTTCCCTGACACAAAAGCTAGTATCCTTGGTGGTGCATCTCGTGATCCTATTCCTCCAGTACTCACTACCTAGCTTCATCCAACATATTGCTGTTCTGGCAAAAGAGAAAGGTTCCAATAAAAAGACTCAGTTTACTTGTTCTTTTTACCCTGTCTACTGTAAATTAAATATCAGTAGAAAATTATTTGGACGAACTACTAGTGGCAATTAATCAACTGGTAAAAACAAAGGTACCATTTGGAAGATATGGCATTTGATATCTTTGTAGGTTACATGTCCTTAATTGCAATGTACTTGTTTTCTTGGTCCATAATCTGTGCGAAATCCTAAAAATCCTATGATGCTCGGACCCGTTCTCCCATATCCGACACGGGTGTGTATCCAAGTGTGGATTCGGCTATTTTTTCGAAAAAAATGCATATTTTTAGACTAAAATGGAGTATCCCGTGTCCATACCAATATCCGTGTCAAAAGTATCCGACACGGGTACTTGAGAGAAAATGAAGAGTCCGAGCATCATAGTAAAAATCTGTCTCCCCTCCGAAAAATCCAATATGCTTTACTTCTAGTTAGTTACTGTATTGTGATAATCTGTCACTTTCGATAATTTCCTTTATTTGCTATATCATTTTTGCAGGCACATTATCAGCAGCTGAGCAGTTCCAGCTGAAGTTTTAGACTAGCAAGTTCAAGAAAGCAACAAATTAAATGTCCAGGAGAAAGATAGAGTTACATAACTTGTACAGAAAAGAAAATATTGATGCATATAACTTTGAGCAATTAAAACTAGTAGCAAAAGTTGAATGTCATCTTTCATTTGTTTGACAATTGACAATCCTTTTTCTTCTGGTCTTTGATCTATGTAGATGCAGTGTGTTTACTTGCCTGATATGTTTTCTACTTTCTCTACATTTTCATTTGCTGCGTCTTAACAATTTGTTACAAGGAGATATAAGAGCTTATGTTCAATTGGTCACTCATCACTCATGGCTTACCATATACCTCCGTTTTATTTCAAAGCTTAAACAACATCGGCCTCAGTTTTAACCACTATAGCAGACACATATTGCCGTGATTGTTGAATGACTGGAATTTAAAAGAAAACAAAGAGAGTTTATTAGATAGTAGTTACAAAGTAGCAACTTATTCAAGGTATGTTTTCCAACCACTGTTTTGGCACCTTTTGTCAACTACTTTAGGCCTAGAAATTCTTATCTCTTGATTGACTGTTAGAAGAATGTCTACAAGGAGTAATCGTTACAAGAATGTCCACATGACCACAACTAATTTCATGAGATTTTATTCCTTTTAAATTTTATTTTTCAACAATGATATTAAACCTAATAAAAACCACAATACTCAACTTATGTTGCAAAAAATACCAAAAAGTAAAATGTGAAATAAATATGAACTATAAAATACAACATAAAAGTAATCATGAAATGACCCCGTGAATTTTACGGGGCCAAATACTAGTTTGACATTAAAGAGAGTACGTGTACACTAGTGATTTTGTAGTAGTGTAAGTATTTCTATTTTATTTCAAACTCTATGTAGAATCACAATGATTATACAAACCCAAATAAGACGAGCACTTGAGAATACGGAAGGGAAATAAGGTTTTTTCTTTCCACCTTCCACCTAGGAGATATGGACTATTTTTACGAGGTACATGTTGTGGTCCTCCTCTTTATCCCTCCTCAACATAACATCCATGGGGTTTCTCTCTAAGGGTTCTCCTCCATGGAACCCCAACTTCTACCTTGTTCTTCAATGCCAAGAGCTGTTAGAGATGGAAGGCTGGCAGACACAAGTGAGACGCGCCTATAGAGAGGCCAACGCGGTTGCTGATCGTCTTGCAAACGTTGGAGTTAGTTGGCTGTGAAATATGAGGAGCTTGATCACCCTCCCTTGTTTCTGCATGATGTGCTCCTAGAGGACCTTCTAGGTTCAACTAGGATGCGTTCTTGTGTAATTTAGTTTTGTTCGAGTTTCTCTTAAACAAAAAAAAAAAAAAAAATAACATCCACTCCTTACCTTTCTTTAAAGAAAAAAAAAAGACGAACAATTCTAATTATTATACATCGCTTTCCCCTTATAAGATATATTCACGATATACATAGTATAGAATACGCGTTCACCCATTATATAGTCAATATTCACCAAGTATAAAACACATATGTATTTTTTTTTAAAAACACATATGTATTAAGTATCATAAATTACATAGTCACTAATTATAGTATATATGTTCACCAATATATATTGCACATCATTCATCCATATTCTATCAGTGCATAATTCATAGTCTCTACTTTTATCTCTAACCTCATCAAACTCCTTTCAATTTACAAAGAAAAATCATCCAATACTCTTTGTGATTATAAACACTACATGACCATGATGATTATTTTATTTCCTCTAAAAAAACAAAAGTACTGATCGACATACTCCTAAATCCAAATGTAAAATCAAATCAAATTACACCAAATTAATATTTCTTCTTTTTTTTGGATACTGTAGAACTTGGGTGAGACGGTCTCATCAAAAGCTTATGGTGAGACCAACTCTCACCCACCATTCATTACCCTCTCACCTTACCCACCTCCTTTATTCTCATCCCTACCATCGCCCTCCACCTTAAACCCCTCCCCCGACCACCCCATGTTTTCCCCTTTCCCGGCCACCCCCCCTTCCCCCTTCGTCGGAGCACTAACACCCTTCTCCTCCCCCTCCCTCTCTTCTCTCCTTCCCTACACGTTTCTCTCTTCCACGCCCCTCCCCCACCACCGCAACAGCCCCCTCTCCTTTCCCCAGAACTGCGACAACTCCCAACCCCTTCCCCCGCGACACCGGCAAACTCACGCATGATGGCAACAACATTTCACTCTAATAACGTTCTTTTTACCGGCCAAGTGATTCGCACATGGGTTTGGGCCGTTACTAAAAAGTAAACAGTGCCCACATACTGCGTCTTCGACAACAGTCGCGACGGAAACGTAGGTTGAAGGGGGTATTCGTTCGTCACAAAAACTCAAATCTTGTAAAACGAAGCATTTTCCGGCCAAACGTAGATGGGTCTTTTAATTTTCATCTCACTAAAAAATTTTGATGAGACAATCTCATCGAAGTTTCTGTGTACTTATATTTCTTTCTTTTAACCCCACAAAAAAAAAAAAGAAAGAATCTAAAAAGAGGCACAAGAAAAGTAAAATAGTAGTAAGTGGATGGGTTAACATCAGAGATTCACAGCAAAGACAAAGTCATGAGTTAAGCTAAGCTATCTAGTTTCCTGCTGCAGCACCCCACTTTCTCAAGGTCTCTCTCTCTCTCTCTCTCTTTCATCTTTTCCATTTATCCCATCATCATATCATATCATATCATATCATATCATATCATATCATATCATATTCCATATCATAACATATAAATATAAATATAAATTTGATAAGAAGTGAACTACAGGTCTACAGTATCACTAAAACACTAATTTCCAGCAATTGGGTATTTTTATTTTTGTAGGATGATGATGGTCAAATCAGTCTAACACTTCACACTCTTGGTCTTATTCCTCTTTTTCTCTCTATAAATGCAATTTTGGGTTTTTTCACTGCCTCCTTGGATTTCTCACCTTTTTGCATGCATGGGGTGAGTCATTTTTCTCCCTTATTTTTAAAGTTTACTGCTTTATGTATTAATTTCTTCAAAGTTTGTGTCTTTTTTAGTTTTTGGTATTTGCCCTTTTGTTTGCTTCTAAATGTTTATTTATATGTGCCTGTTTATTATATGGGTTTTAATAGATCCACAAAGATTGTGTTTTTGTGACGAGCAAGGTTGACTTAGTGGTTGAGAATTTAATGTGTTTGGGAGTTGTCCCAGGTTTGAATCCTCATATCCCCTCGTCCGCGCTGCTTGTGTATCCCAAAAAAAGTAAAGATTGAGTTTTTGTGAGAAACGAAGTTGACCCAATGGTTGAGAATTTAATGTGTATGGGGGTTGTCCCAGGTTCGAATCCTCTTATTCTCCTACCCCGCAGTATGAGCTGCTCGAGTGTATCCCGAAAAAATATAAAGATTGAGCTTTTATTTGGGAAGGTGGTAGTTTTCCTTATTTGTTATGATGATTGTATTTAGTGAGCTTTGCTTTTATGGCAATATATTGATAGATTTTGACTTTAGATACCCTGCCTTAATTGTATGCCTTTATTTAGTAAGAGGGGATATTGTTAGTTAATGAAAGTTGTAGGCTTGTAGTTGTAGGTCTATGACTTTATTTATAAGCTTGAGTTATTTAGGAATTTCAAGGTGACAAGTTTAAGTGGTCTCTAAGTGAAGTACTAGTAAAGATTCTACAGCTCATACATCATTCTTCAACTGTGCCATGGTACAGCTGTGTTCCTTATTTCACATATTTTTGTACTTGTTTGAAAAAGTGTTAGTGTGGTTTGCTTGTTGTTTGGATTAGAATCTAGTATTTCTTGTTTTGTCAGGAAGGTTGTGACTTGTGAGGATGGGTGAGGAGACTTTATCTTATGAGACTGTTGTTTTTTAGAGTTTTAGATATGCTTAACTCTTTGTGTGTGTTATATGTCGTTGTGTCACTTTCTACTCTGAACTGGTTGCGCCACAAGTTATGAACTCAAGATGTTGTTTAATGATTGAAATTGATAATGGTCTGGCTCGAAAGCCTTGCTGTTCACTTTTGGGGTTTTACATTGCTTACTTTGCTGTTCTTACTCGTTTGATGATGGAGAAGATTAGAAATAAGTGCAAGCTCCTTTTCAGAGTAAGAGTCTATTCTTGTGACTGGTATTTACTCACCTAGTCATTACATCTCAAACAGAAGTTAAGAAATTGGGCACACAATATTTGTGTAGGATAAGATTAGCTTTTCTCTATTATAAAATGTACAGCATAAATCTTTGTTATATTAGTGTTTATGATGTTTTGATGAGACGTGTTTCTTGAAGAAGTATAGTGTGTGAAGTATTGCTATGAGAAGGAAGTGTGAATTGTTTTGGGAATCCTAAAACTTGTCTGTGATGTAGTAGTATCTTTCAATATTAAAGTATGCGCACTGATAACTATTTACAAGAATATATGATGGCTTGTATCATGCTGCTGATGAATAATGACTAGAATAAGCAAGCCTTGGAACCATGAGATGTTGTGACCCTGGCTCTGGGGATATGAATTATATCGTATGAATTTGAATAGTAAAATTCAGATGGTAGAAATCTTGATGCACCTATATCTGTCTTAAAGGTTTCAGCTGTTGCACACTAGCCACTTATGTATTCGACCAGCCCGTTAACTTGATATCTTCATCACCCATCCTTCTTTTCCTTAAATGTTAATTTGACTTTTGCAATCTATGTTGCTTCCTGAAATTTTATTTGTTCATTTGTATGATATCGTTCCTGTTTGCAATGGTGATTTGAAAACTCTGTAAATAGTTGAGCACCCCTGAATAACTTGTCCTCCATTATGCTTCTCCGTTTACAGCTTTGTCTCGTTACGTGTTTTCTGTAAAATAAGTCGCTCGTCTCTTATTGTACTTCATCGCAAACTCGGAAACCCCTCAACCTTTAACAGTTCAACCTTTTATATGCTTGGCTTGTAAGAAGTTTATTGGTTGTTTTTACAATTCTTCTTCTCCCCAATGACGGGCTCCTCAGGCCACAATGGAAATCTACTAGGACAGATGTCCTTTAGTATTTTCTTTTTAATCTTTTGGTGATGGAGGCTTAAGATGGTATGACCTCCTTTTGATTTAATAGAGCAGCGAATTGGCGACAAAATTTGTTGACGTTGGAAGTAGCTGGTGGTGTAGGTAAATGCAGAAATAAAAAGAGTCAGGAAGTACTTGAAAAGGGGTTTGTGGCCCTTTCTTAAGGTACTGCTATACTGTAGTGGTTGCTCCATGATATAACTTTATTGATAAACCTTAGTTCACAGGTCAAGGTAGTGAATGCTAGCTGATGTTAGATTGGATCAGTTCACCACAGATGATGAATAGGTCTTATTTCCTGGTTGAGGAATGAGGAGTGATATGATTTATACAATATGGGCTACTATTTTTCCCCCTCTTTGTTTTGGTGTTAACAGAGAATTGGTTCATTTTGAAGCATCTTAACCTGTAATCGACATGATAGTGAAACACATGTTCCTTTGCAACCTGCTGGAACCTTTCTTTATGCTCTCCCTGTCAACTGTGCTTCCGGTGAGAATAGAATCCAAATCCCCTGGGTGAAAGCTGTATTGATGTCTTAAGTTGATTTTGTACTTAGAAGATAGCTGATTAAAGACGTGCTAAACCAGCTAGAATTCCCCGCAGTTGCTTTGGCTGCTTACCGTGAATCGAATAGTACTACCCGTATAGGTATAGACTAAGGCGGATTCAGTTGGATTTAGCTGGACCAAGCTCTATGTTTCTATGGAATAGCGGTCACAGAGGTCTGAAAACAGGCTGTCTGGAGACATGTTCTCAATTGGGTGGTAACGGTGGTGCTTAAGTTTAAGATTCATCTACATTTAATTGTGGTGCATATCATACCATAGCGTTGCTTAATACCCTTTTGTATATGCTCCCTTGGGTTTGGTACTGCGAATAGCGTATTTTTGATCTAGTTGTGTGGTATGATTCTGTTTCTTCCTTTGGGGGAGCAGTGCCAATGAGCTTTAGGGGTTTGTTCACCTGACATGAGAGACATATATCCTAATACTCTGGCGGCCTCTAGAGTTGAAGGTTCCTCGGGTCTGCATCATGGTATGCTGGTACTAGGTCTCACTAACATTACCTGTCAGGACGAAAATGAGCTCCAACTTACGTGAGGCTTATTCGTGGAAATGTAGTGGCCAATATGGCATTTATTCTTCATATGATTCAGTTAATATACTAAAAGTGAGAAGGGTTTGGTATCAGGGCTGAGTTATGCTTGGAAGTTGGAAATTCGTATGAAGCCTACAAAAGTTAAATTGTGTTCAAACATGTGATGTAGAGAATGTGAAGCTCTTCCAACATGATAGCAAACCACTCTGAGGCTACTGTAAGACTAGGAGCTATCATGATCCAGCTGCACAAATGAGGAACGATTGGTTTTTGTTGAAATTTAGTTACATATGTTGATATCCAAGCGCTCCACTGGCTAATGGTGTGTCTTGTTGAAAAACCTCGAGACTTATGTTTAACAGTTGACAATTCAGGCATTCAGTCTAAACGCACCAGTTCTGAGCTAGGGCCAGAAATAGCCCATCCTATTGGCATTGTGTCCTAAATTGCCTGATTGTTGTAATAATAACATGCTAATGATAGCTGAGGACTTACATTGCTATTGTTGCCAAATTCGTGTCTTCTGCTTGTGGTTTTAACATCCCTGTTCGATTTTATTTGCATTATAAACCCTTTTTGTTGTGGCTTCTTGAAAAGTAAATTGGCTGTGATTTTTCATTATAACCACATCGGTTCATGTATTTGTTTTCATATTTGCTTCAGAATCCCTATTGTTCTGCTAGATTTCTCTGATCACTGCTTGTGAGATCTCTTTTGTCAACTAGGACTATTGACATTTAGTGATGGATGCATGCGTTTATAGACAATGCTCTACCACACGTTGACCTTCTTGATGTACACTTTTCTGTAAAAGCTTGGGTCCATATTGTAGCTTGATCAATTGAACCTTATCAGTGTAATATAGAGAATTATAAGGTTTATTTTTGAAAATAAAAACTATTGTTAACGAATTCGGTTTGGAGTAGATATATACAAGTATTAAATATTAACTACTCGATGTACTTTTTGTGACTTCTTTCTTCATCCAAAATGAATTATTGAGAGTTCGGTGCTAATCATTTTCTTAATACCTGATTCGTAACAGAGCAGAGGTTGCCTTGGATGCTGTACTAAGCCGCAACTGATTATTGCCGTGGATGAGCCTTCTAAAGGACTAAAAATTCAAGGCCGAGCAGTAAAGAGAACAAGTTTATCAGAGGATATTTGGAGCACTAGCACATATGAAATGGATAATAGTGCAGTTCAGTCACAGCGAAGCGTTTCTTCAATGAGCACCTCTAACCAAAACCTTGATCCCCATGGTGCTGGTGGAAGCACAAGCAATCCTTCTGAATTTGTGAATCATGGTAAGTTTGAAACTGCCTTTTACTATTCTTCCTTCCACAACCCTTGTTGTCATTCCTATTTTCTAGTGGGCAAAACACTATTGATTGGATTTTACCTCTCCTGTGTAGAACACCTAATAAGAAAAATGCATCTGACATGATTTGGAATTCAAATAATCTTTTGCCCATTGGTAATGTCAGTGAAACAATCAATATATCTTTTGTTAAGGCATTCGTCCATTTTCTTGTCTGGAGCTGTCTATGCTGGAGTCATGCATCCATTTATTTGAACGGGTCATTGCCCCAATATTAGTTTTAGTTTTCTTTGTCAGATAATGACATGTGTAAGACTTTTTCCATCGATCTCAAGGGATAATTTTTTCTGTGTTATAGCATGATTGCATTGCTAAAAACAATGCTTTGTCAAGTTGATTTTCTAGACATTTTACTTAAAGCAGGAAAATTTGTTGGGTGCAGGCCTTGTTCTCTGGAACCAAGGAAGGCAACAATGGGTTGGAAATAGAAGGAGCCGTAGCCAGTCAAAAACACGTGAACCGAAATTAAGGTATGAGAAATTAGAAGTCTTGTAGTAATATAAGGTTTTATAATAGAAGGTTTGTAAATAAAAATGCGGTTGAACTAAGAGAGCTTGGTCTAGTGGTACGACTCCCACCTAGTAACTTCAAGGGCTCTTTTCCCTAATTCCCCCTTCCCTCTTTCAAGAGTCTGTCGCTATCCTGAAGATTGGGCTGGTAAAACAGGTGTGTGTTCGGTCTGGTAGGGTCCTTTTTCCGTATCATATAAAAAAACCAATATGTAAAAGGCTGTGAAAGTGAGTCCTTTATTGTTTATGCTTGCCTGACATTCTACTGAAAATTTTGTGGTTAACATATTGTTTTAATTTTATATATTTGTGTTCCTTATACCTGAAATCAGTTCTAGACCCACCTGCTTATACTTTCTGGTTTCCCCAAAACATGAACAAAACTCTGTTTCTTGCAGTTGGAATGCTACATATGATAGTCTACTCGGGACAAATAAGCCTTTTCCCCAACCGATTCCTCTGCCTGTAAGGATTTACTGAACTTAATGTGTGCTTGTAATTGGTTTATATGCTTCTTGTTTGGCTCTTTAGGAACCTTTTTCTGAGAATAGTGATGATTCTTAAATAGTGCCTCATTACTCTGTGACAGGAAATGGTTGATTTTCTTGTTGATGTCTGGGAACAAGAAGGCTTGTATGACTGAACATATCGTATTCTGGAAAACTGATGATTCTTCCTTTTTAATCTCTCCGCGTATTGTGTAAAGGTTTGGTGCCTTAAGGAGATAAGAAGCAAAGCTAGATTATCACTTTAGGTGTTCCAAGTATTCGTCGAAACTGCTTAACTATGAGTTGAAGTGTGAAACTTTTACTCTTATGTTTGGCGTCTCTTTTTTCTTTTCTTTTTTCCAATTTATGTTGTAAGGAAAAGCCAATTTACATGATTCAAAAGCAGTTCATTGATTTGTGCTTGTGTGTAGTTGACAATATTGGCTATCTACTTCATGACATTCTAACTAGTATGCGTGCAGGGGACTAGGAGAGGATACATTTATTCTGTACCTTGGTTGACAGGGAACTCTTCTCCCGGTATCCCATTTCTCTACTTCTTAGTGACTAGCATTTGGTTCTAAGAGACTCTGATGATTATCAGTCAACAATGAAATAGGGGATTGGGGAACTGGTTGAGTGGTTAGTACTTCTGAAAAGGATTAAAAATGGATGCAACAGATGTTTACTTTTTTTAGATGAATATACAGAAAAGGGCTTACATTTTTTTTTTTTTTTTGTGTATCCCGATCTTCATCAAATATTAAGTTGGGGCCTCAACTGAGCTCTCGCGTGGATGTAACAAGTTACTACAAATTGCTAATGTGGTGACATTTCTACGAAGTTCAGTTGTTTTCTTGAGCTAATGAACAGAACATAACATGTTTATTGCGGTTTTAAGGTTATTCGACCTTGCTCGACCTACTCATGTGATGACATATCTGATATTTCCATGAAAGGCAGTACTTTCTTTGTAATTATCACAGGAGAAACTTGGTCACTGCTCTTTACTTAAGCTTTCATGTCCTGCCTGTAATTTTGCTACTGTAAATGAATAGATATTTACTCAAAGCTAGTACTCCGTATGTGGCAAGAGTTGAGGCGTCTGGATCATTACCAAACAACCTGTCTCTTCCAAGACTTTATTCCATGGGTATTATGATGAAGTGCGGCGAGAAATCAACTAGCTAGCTGAATACTCGTGCTTCATTATTCAAAAGTTCCATCAAAGGTTAGCATTTGGAATTTGGAGGTTACAAAATCTGGTTGAGACTCAAGGCGTGACACGTCTATCAAGTTGTGTAATAGGGATTCTCTCTTACATGTATACAACAAACAGGTGTCTTCCACTTTTGCAAATGTAAAAGTGCTATTTTCTCTGTCTCCGTCTCAGTTGATTGTTATATTTTACAAATCAGAAGGAGAAATTTAAAAGATATAGCAAATTTATTGAAAGTTGAAACGAAAAAAGTCCAATGGTGAAACTCTATAATTGCTAGAGTTATGTTTAACCTCCTAAGTGGTAACTCATATTCTTGTTAGCGTAGTCAGTAGCACTTAACCTAAGTAATATAGGAATTTCTAAAGTATACAAAACTTACCTAGTGAAATGGATGTCAAAAAAAAAAAAAAAAAAGGGATAGAGTATTTTTATAGACTTGTCAAACAAGTTGTATAAAATAGTTGGTAAAGGATTTTTATTTTTTAACCAAGGAACATGTTGGATGACGCATGGGAAGCTACTTTCGATGGTGAAGTTGTGATTGTGCAAAATGTTCTATTCAAGGCCTTCGGCCCACGCCCCACTCATAATATGCTCAGGATAAGATGTTAGATAAGATTCTCCTAAATCAAATAAAGAGATTAAGAATTAGCACTCATAATTCATCAACAGCCAACTTATAAACGTAAGCAAACGGCGTAAAATTCTAATATAATCCCAGGATTACCTATTTTTAGGTAATTCTTGTGACAATTTTATGAATAACAGGGAAATACACGTAATTTCGTATATATCTTTCCTCCCAATTTTCAGTAATTCCCTTTATTTTGTGCTTGGGAGTACCTTTAACTCTTCGAACAAAAGGGGTTACTAACAGAAGAATATCTTTCTTTTCCCCTCTAAATTTCTGTGTCAGACAAATTAAATTCTATGTGTTCCCCTTTAATTTATAAAGAACTCTCTTCTAATACGACTCATTAAAAGCCATTAAAAAAAAAAGTTGTACACCTTACACCTTTTGAGTATCAGCAGTGTGTGGGAAACCACATCAATACAAAAAAAAAAGTCCTTTGGTGACAAGAATTCTCGTCGTAACCTATCGCGAAGGACCATTAGAACGGGAAAACCCATCGCGAGCTCGTGCCAAAAGGGGGCCGTCATAGATGTATTTGATGATGGTTTTAGACACCCCCCCCCCACCACCACCACCCTCTTCGTCACAAATGAGATCCATCTTCTTTCGAAAAATCAATTTCATAAGCATTTATGACAAGTAGAACTCGTCATAAATAGCTATTATGACTGGGACACCCTATCGCAATAGAAATTATGACAGCGAGATGATATGATCTTCATGTTGTTTCCTATCTCATACGGGTATATAATTGCATTATGCTTCTGTGTCTGATTCTGAAATGTCTATTGTAGTTATTAGCAAAGTAAACTTTTTTATTGTACGCGATAAGCAGAGTTCCAAGTTTGAAGCTTTCATTAAAGAGTATAGTACTTGCTTGTAATTTTGTTTCTAGTGATGGGTAGCGAATCTGTTGCACCCTCATAGTCTCATGTAACATTTATCATGTTATGAGGGTTTGCGTTATTTAGGTTATGTTTGTCACGCCCTTTTTGGTAGCTTATAATATGAAAAAGACTTGTTTGACCGAAATTATAAGTTTTTGGTAACTGAAGTTTTTAGTATCTTATAAATTTTTTTAGCTTATCAAAAATAAGGTAACCCAAGTAGTTCATCATAAAAATAAGGTGACTGGTCGTAGTTTTATTCCATTTTTATCCTAAAACTTTTTACCAAATGACATGCCTAC
>CAAKMY010040469.1:0-29307 GCA_901111285.1 Corrigiola litoralis
GGGGAGGGGAGGGGTTATAGTTGAGATGGGGGATTTAACATGAATAATAATTGATTAATTAATGTTTAGTAATTAGCATTGGGTCATAATAGCCCACTAATATGAGTTAGTAAACTATAATGATTTGGGTAAGTATTGGTAAATTGTGTAAATGTTATGTATTTATAAGGACATTATGGTCACTTGCAAGACAAAAACTTACCAAAATAAAAAAGTGGAAGCTTGTATGTGAACAACCCAAAAAGAAAAGGTGGAACCTTACTTGTGAACAGAGGGAGTACTTACTAACTCGAATTTTGTGTGGAAATTTGGCCCTCGATCCAAGTAGAGGAATATAAAAAGGAGTCATCTATCTATCTATCTGTACAATATTTTTAAAAGCCGTTGTTGCCACGATATTGTACCATGTCAATTTCGCCACGTCGTTATATAACATTCCTTATTTAATTAATTAGCTTTTCCATTAAATTTTTCCATTCTTTTTAATTAAAATATTTAACCTCCTATCAATTAGTACACATTTAATGATTACTACAAATCTATGAAATAAGACTATTTATTCTCCTTGAAAATTAATATGAAAAACGAAAAATATCAAAAAGAAAATTATGAAACACATATAATTAAAAGTACCAAAAAATGTTCACTAATAAAAATATAATAAAACAATTCCGTAAATTTCATCGGGCCAAAAACTAGTTCACAATTCAAAACTGGTGTTGCTTCAAACAGACTAAAATATGGTTTGCCCATCTCCAATTTTTTTTCTAGTTCAACCATGAGCACTTAAATAAGTAGATAAAAGATTATTCTAACCTAATGAAAGGTAGAGCTTTGTCGACTTGAGTGTTAGAACTTGCGAGGTAGAGCTTTGTCGACTCGAGTGTACCTATTCAATTTGAATTTTGACTGAACCAGATGGTGAAAACCATTTTTGTTTTTGCTATTTAGAAGAACTATGATCCACTCCTCCCCTCCATGTGGCAATGATAGATTTAAAAATTCCTGACAAGACGTTCGTTTGAATTTGACAATTTATATAAGATAATAGTGATGCTTCTCTCATCGTACCACTGATCATGATCATGTCAAGTAGTTGAGAACTTGGAAGAATATTAACCGAAAACGAATGAAAAACTTAGGCAGTTACGCCATCTTAGCTCATGCAAATAGTTCCTTCCATCATAACAACATTATTTTTTTTGTCTAATGTTATAATAATGCTTTCTTTCAGCTCATTTGCAACTAATTAATTGCTTTCTCGCGGAGCTCCTTGAACAGTTGTACCCTACAAGTCTACACTGCTTCCTAATTTCACACCAGCACTGCACTTCACCTACCAAGCCAACAGAAAAACCCTTTCAGTAAATCCCTTTATATACATGATCATATACATATACTCTCTTGTTAGAATGAGTAGTATCATCAAATGAATAGTGAAGGATGAGCTAGGTAGGTAGGACAAATATGATTCGAATGACGTTAGCGCGTAGACATTGCTATCATCATCAGTTCAAGCTTGCATGGATCTTTGCTTCCATATAACTTGCTTTGCTCTTTGTTGTTGGTTGGCTCTTCTTCTGTATGTCATACTTTGTTTAGTCGAACACACTTTTTGTTCAGGTACCTTTCATGACTCTTCTCCCTTTCTACAGTACTTTACTCATAATTCTTTGGAGTAAAATGATTCATACACATATATAAGTTGTACTATTAGGATTTAGCAACGGTACAAAAGTTATGTCAGTACAAAAGATTTAGTACATACTACAGATGACATAAACAAAAGTGTATGGAGTACATATATGTAGGACAAAAGGAAATGAAAGATCCTTGCTAGTGCATAATGTAACACATATCTGGTCAACTTTCAGAAATAGATCAATCCCTATGTCTCCTTTGTACGAGAATTTTCAGAAACAAAACTGTAAGGAGTACATATATACGCCTCTTTTTTCCCAACAAATTCACCACCATCACATCTTTTCTCCCTGGTAATTTGGCTTCTTACAGAGTTACAACCGATCTTAAACGAATCTACTTTGATGCATGCATCTAAGTAACATTTCAGGTTTATTTGTAATATTGTATGTATAAGAGAGTTGGGTGCAGGTATTAGTTGAGGTTAGAGCTAACTTGTAATTGCAAATTAGCTAAACGGTGTATGTGATATTGTAGGGAACATGATCATTATGTCAAATCCTATGGAGAGGCTAAGGCAGCTAGTGAGCTCAAGGACTTGGGATTACTGTGTCCTCTGGAAGCTAAGTGAAGATCAAAGGTACTTCAACTTTCATTCATTGTTCAATTATTCTTGCTTTTGCGCTCTTGATTGGTTTGCTATATCATCGTTCTTTACTACCTACCTTTTTTTCCAGGTTCCTGGAGTTTATGGACTGCTGTTGTGCTGGAAGCGAAGGCAGCACAGAGAATTGCACTGGTGGCGAAGAGTTTATGTTTCCATGCAGGGATGTGATGCTTCCACACCCAAAAACAAGAGCTTGTGAATTACTTGCTCAATTTCCATCTTCTCACCCTTTGGATGGGTAACTATTTCCTTCTTCACCCCTGCTGCTGCAAGTTTTTCTACCCCTAAAACTGATCATCTGACTTAGAGACGCTTGAACACCACAGGACTAATATGGAGATCCTAATATCAAATCAACCTAGATGGCTAAACTTCACAAATGTCTCAGATTTGAACGTAAATGAAGTAAGTTATCTCTAGTACTTTTGCTAACGATCCATTGATATCTCTACTGAATGAATGTCATACTTTCTTATGTTAGCAAAAGCTCCTTTTTTCCAAGTACATTATGAGATCCTCATTTTAGTTTTAATGCATTCATGACCATACTGCGGTACTGCCATTTTTTGGACATCACGATATATTTAGATTCTTAACACCATTATACTTTTAACAGGACAATGCTGGCACAAAAGTCCTAATCCCAATCCCTGGAGGACTGGCTGAATTATTTGCAGCTAAACAAGTAATGTATCTATAAGCTCCATTTTCTTACTTTCGCAAATGTAGAAATCATTTTGCTTAGCTTATTTGGCATTTACTACATCCTTCTAAATTGATTGTATCATCTGAGCTTTGAAGGTCAATGAAGATCAGAATGTCATAGACTATGTTATTGCTCAATGCAACATCTTAATGGAGCAGGCAGCAGTAGGGAACTCCATCAACTCAGGCCCCAACTTCTCGATTAATATGAACATGATAGACGAGCTTCAGCCGAATCCTTCCATATCTGATCAGCATCATGCTATCAATATCAATGAATCCCACCCACATTTGTCTCCTGCAACAGCTATAGGAGCTCTGAACTTATCAGCCTGTGACGATACTTCATCTGATCACATCCGTTTATCCAATCCTTCAATGAACTTTTTGCAACAATTTAGCTATGCTTCTCAGAGCAACAAAGGCAGGAACGATTTTCTCGAGGGAGCAAATGACTCATTTCAAGCTGATCATCATCAGCAGCTGAATTCGTACAAGTCATTGTCAGAAAATGGCTTTGACGAGCTTATGCACAATGCTCATAATATGCATGTTTTGGACCATTCAGAAAATGGCCAGCAAACAGATGAGAAGGGCTCATTAACTAAGCAGGAAATTGGCCGGGCTGACTCTGCCTCAGACAGCGATGCTCTCGACGAAGATGATGATCCAAAGTACCGAAGAAGAACTACAAAAGGGCCTCAGTCCAAGAACCTTATGGCTGAGAGAAAGCGAAGAAAGAAGCTCAACGATAGGCTTTACAAACTTCGCGCTTTAGTGCCTAACATTTCCAAGGTAAGAAAGGGAAGTCCAATAGTTAGCTTATCAGATAACTTATATTAATTCAATGATTGACAATTCATACTCAAGTTTGTACTGCTCATTTCGTTTATAAATGCTAGTTGGATAGAGCTTCAATACTTGGGGATGCTATTAAGTACGTGCAAGAGCTGCAAAAGGAAGCAAAAGACCTGCAAGATGAGCTTGAAAGAGACTCTGATGATGAAGGTGCTGATCACAACAATATGACAGATCATCACCATCTTCATCACCAACTTCGTCACAAGAGTTTCTCAGCGGAAGTTTCCAATCCAATCGCTCCCAGGTTTGGGCCAGATTATGATCATGAAAATCTGACAAACAGCTTTCATATGGTGGCACCCGAGAGCCTGAAGAGAAGTCTTGATTCTGAAAGTGCTCATGACAAAGCACAGCAAATGGAGGTTGGCATCATATAGAATTACCAGAATATTTTCGCAGCTCTTTTTAATTTAACGCTGACAAGAAACTTATGACAAAATGCAGGTTCAAGTAGAAGTTGCTCAATTGGAGGGAAATGATTTCTTTGTGAAGGTTTTCGGAGAGCAAAAGAGAGGCGGGTTTGTGAGATTGATGGAGGCTTTGAACTGCCTTGGCTTGGAGATAACCAATGTGAATATGACCAGTTGCATAAGCCTTGTCTCCTATGTTTTCACTGTTAAGGTAACATCCTTCAATAGAAATGTAAAACAACTTCTATAAAAGCAATATTAACATCGACTTCTTTTGATTTTTACAGAAGAGGGACAGTGAAAATGTGCACGCAGAATACTTGAGGGACTCGTTGCTTGAGGCAACGCGTAGTGGCCAAGCAGGGTTCTGGTCGGATAATGGAAGTGGAACCGATCACCATCATCAGCATCAACATGAACATTATAACCAGCAGCACCAACTTCACAACCATCATATAGGTCCTTTCCACAACCACTTCCACCACCTTAGTAACTGAACAAGGACCTTGGCGACCATAAGCAGCTCCAAATATTACCTTATTACTTATAATTAAGCACCAAGACCTGAATCCGGTTCAGCTCTTTTACTCCCAAATAAAGCTATAACCTACCTCCAAGCTTAGCATAAGATAAGCACCAGTTCTCTTAATTTCTTAGTTCTTTTTATTTTGGGTATTGATCACTGATCAGCAAGTGCATCAGTGATTGAAGATAGTATTATCTGCATAAACCTGGTTAGTTAGTTTCTCAGTGTAGTAAAATCTTCCGAATGGTGGATATTTACATAAATAGCATACCATTTTGGCTGAAGAGACTGGAAATCGTATCAGTTGCATATGAGAATGATAATATAAATTGAAGTTCTCAGAAAAACAGATTTTGGGAGACCGGCCATATTGAGGTCCACAAATCCCCTGCCTATGGAGGGTTTTGTGTCCGAATACATTAGCCTACTGCATGCCACATAAGATATAGAGGATTATCTCAGTGAGGCTCTTGGATTTATACTTTGAAGCTGATACCACTGACTTGCTAGTGACCAGTAGTAATTCAATTCTATTGATAGTGTGTCCGAAATACACTAGCTCTTACTACTGTCCAAGACTCCAAGTGTCTAGTGATCAGGACTCAGGAAAGGTCTGATCCCCACAAAGGGAATAGAAATCTAAAGAAGACGTAAGGAGGAAAAAAGATATATTCATGTGGTGACAGAAAAAGGAAGAAGACTTGGTCATATTCATATACCACCTACATGTTCTTGCCAGCCATAACAGTTTTCAGGGGCAAAAAGTAATAAAGAAAACGCAAGTTGACAGAACATTTCAAAAGTCAGAGCAAGCCAAGAACCATGTCAACCTTCAGAAAATCGATCGAAATGTAGTCATAGTTGATGATGATACACAGTATGAGGGCAAATTCAAATTAATCAAGAAAATAAAGAATAGTAGAAAGCAAAATTCACCAAAATCTAATACTTGAGTCAACCAACTATTACTAAGATCGACAAAATTCCAGCTGCAAGAAGGACCATCCATGCGCTAATGAGCTTCCTTGATGCAGAATTATTATTACTTGAAGTCTGCACCGAAGATGAGTTCCCTGTTTGTGTAGTATTGGCCGCAGCTCCTGAAACAATTATGCCAAATTTCATCCCGTTTTGACAATGTGCGTCCACAGTACAGATAAACCAATATTGCTTGGCCTCTTTTAGCTCCACATGATCATCACCACTGTCATAGATGGCATTGACTCCAGTGCTATTACTGCAGGATTGAAATGCTGCCTTCGTCACATCATAGACGTTATGTTTGCCTTTTGTGTAGCTAAATACTGCAAAATAACCAGAATCACTGACATATAATTCGACTTACATTCTTCTATTCTTTAACAGATTTGCATCAGAATTCAGAATGTTGCATACGAATTTACCAATAAAAGTTTGTTAACTATATTCAACACATAAGCTCATTGGAAAAGATCATATGATGAACTAGGACACTATCTATAGCTTGACCTTGTTCGTTATACATGAGTTTGATCGTACGTACAGGCGAAAAAAATTCAGACCACCAGACTAAAATGGAGAAATATATTAGACGCGATGAAGAAATATCATACCAAGAACATCACCAACACGAAATGTGAATTGTTGTGACCAGTTAACATAGTTGAAGCCATCACTCCACCTGTTTTCTGATCCACCTACCTCGATAACTTCAGACTTGGCAATGGTCAGGACCAAAGAACAGGTACATAATATGATGATATCCAAGAAGCTGCAGCAAGATTTGGATGTCTTTGTTGTACCCATCGCTGCAAATGATAAGTAGAATAAATGTGGAAGAGGAAATGATTTAGAAACTTGTTTGTTGATTGTAAGACTTAGTAATGTGGAGCAACTTGTATATATATTAGTATTGTTAGACTTTAGTCATACTTGTTATCTATAACTGCATTACCCTTGCCTCAAATGTTTTCTACAACTACTCGTTCAATGAAGTGTTGACGTACGCTAATCATCGAGAAAAGCACTTGTTTATCAATCATCAAACTAGCTTACATAACTGGCAGAAATAATAATTATAGGAGCTGAGCTGCATAACTCTATATCTTTGTTCTGACTAGTGGATATTTTACAAAAGCCAAATGTTCTCTGTTCAAAGATAATGAATAAAATTGAAAGAATAGGGGAGAAGAATGTACAACATGCTAAACAAGAGCAGTAATGGACTAATGTGTAGTCGGCGTGATCCTTTATATTTGTTCATAAATATCAATTGTCTAATCACCAGTCTAAAATCTTGTTGACTTGCATAGAGTAATAATCTAAACTCTAATCTATAACATAAATAATCATGTCTTACTTCTTAGAAATTAATCAAACGTTCTGAAAATCTCCTATGAATAAGTCTATTGTTAAGTTCAAAATATTCAAGTTCAATAGTCATTTAGTGTCTTTAAAGAGCACTCGAAATCTGACATCAGTTATTACTTTTCAAAACACAACACGATTTTGGTTAAACGCAACACAAATAAAAATATTTTCCCATAAAATTACCAACTTCACCCTTCTTATACTAGTATTCAAACTTTCATATTTATCCACACCTAAATCCATGACTTGAAGAGGAACCCCCCCCCCCCTCCGACGCCCACCCGATACTTGTGTCACAAGGAGGGTTGACTGGTCCTGACGACATTCCCTCATAAGAGTAAACGGCTTTTCCCGAGACTTTATGTAGTAATTCTATAATTATCTTTTGATTTTACATGTGGGTTGATGCCTTGATGGATAACTTTCCGTCAATACTAGTACAACTTCCCCAAACATAAATATCCAAATTTTACTACATAATCACTTTCCACCCCTTTCTTGCCCAAAAACCAATCCAAACCTAAAATTCCTAATCCAAACCCAACAAATTCACACTTCTTACATTCTTCGTTTCTTCTTACTCTTCCCATTTGTTTTTACACATATGTCAATGCATATTTTATTTCATAAATATTCTTAATCTACTCATTTAGACAAATCAAACAAGATGCAATATATGACTACTTTGGATGTATGGATAACTTTTCCTTAATAACTTTGGAAACAAGATGCAATATATGTCGGAATTTAATTTCAATCTCAATATTTACTCATCAATAGTGCCCCATAATAAGAGAGTTTAGTAAGGATCGCCATTACAATTGATAAAATCGTTCTAAAAAGTAAAAAATTTCACTTTCTGAGCATGAGAAAATATACACTTGTTAGCGAGCTATCTAATCAATTTTAAAGACGTCCCTTAACATATTTTCCAATAGAGCCAAATCCAAATATTATTACACTCTCACTTTTTCACTTTCTTGGCCAACAAACCAAATCCAAAAACCCTAGCAAACCCCCCACAACAACAATGGCGTCCACAGCATCAAAGCTGAAGCTCCTGATGAAGAAGTACGGCAAAGTGGGGCTGGGGGTCCACCTCTCCATCTCCGCCGCCTCCATCTCCGCCCTCTACGTGGCAATCAACAACAACGTCGACGTCGACAACCTCCTCCACAAGCTCGGCATGTCGGGTGTCGCTCAGGAACAAGACCAGACACCCCCCGTGTCGGACGGGAACAGGAACAGGACTGCTGAGCTGGCGGCCACTAGTGGGGGCGCCTTCGCCTTGGCCTTGCTTTGTAATAAGGCGCTGTTCCCCATTCGGGTGCCGATTACGATTGCGCTTACCCCGCCCGTTGCGCGCTTTTTGGCTAGGAGGAATCTTGTTAAGCCCAGTTTGTAATTTTTTTTTTGTTTTATGATCATATATGGAAAAAAGGAGTAATAATTGGTGGTGAATGTTGAAGTTTTGATTTTTGAGTCGTAGATGGTCAACGCACTTTATCCCAAGGAATCCTATAAAGGAGGAAAAATTTAATCTTAAATGTTGTATTTTGGAGTATTTGAATGATTTTGTGAATGATGATGAACATGTTGTTTAGGATGTGATGTTGATATAAGTAAAAAGAGAGATTTGAGTCGAGTTATGAATGGTGGTAATGTTAACATTTTAATCTGGGTGTTATTTTTGTGGTTGATTGGATGGATGATAATTGCTATTGTGTAGTTTTGACAAGATTGTATGTCATCTTGATCTAGCTGATGTTAAAGCCTTGGGGTTCATTGTAAACAAAAGTCGAAGCTTGGACTGTTGAGTTTTGTTTCTTCATATGATAATGTTAGTGTTGTTGTTTTTGAAGGAGAATTCTTGATTGGTGTTTGTAGGTTTTGCTTTGGTTTCGTTTGCAATTGAAACTACTTGTTGCAGTAGTAGAATGAATTTGTCAGAGTTAACTTGTTTGCTTCCCTGGATTGATGCCATGATGTATACATTTAAGTGTTCTTTACTTTGTGCAATGACAGAACGATTTTGTAAAAGATCATTGTGTGAGGTTTTATCTGTTGCCTTTTGAACTTTCATGAACATAATTTTGGCTTTAGTTTTGAAGCAGAACAGATGAGTTTCTAAACCGATTTCTACTTTCTTTTCAGTTTTCTACTTTCTTCGGCAGTTGATAGTTTTGGTCTTTGGGATTAAAGGAGGACTGTGGTGTCATTTCTAAGATAGTCGACAACAGAGGATATCATTATCATAATTGGCTCTGATGAATTTAGGATTCGAAAACCCATCTGGAGTATGGCTTTTGCTTTGATGTTATTTGCGCCAAGTCATTTTGTGCAATCATAGAATACTGTTTTGGTGGATCGGTATGTTATCTGATCGTTGTGTGATTTTCTTGTCGACATGATTCTAGTCTTTGTTTCTAAAGGTGGAATTACACTGAGGAGAAACATTGGAAAATTTGTTGGCCGTTCCTAAACTTAGGGTAGAGACAATATCTTTGTCAGAGTTTTTATTTGCTTGCTTCTGTTGGGTTTATAGCCAGTTAGTTCGTATCTCTGCTTTCCTGTGAAAAGTAAATCCGCGGTTTGGAGATGGTTGCATGAATTACATTCTTATAGGAATAATTCCCTACTGTAGCATAAGTGCATAATCCCACTGTATGAGGACAGGATTAGCAAGGGAGCTGGGGATTTCTGTGATTTGGCTGGTTAGTGTATGTGACCCTGGGCTGAGATTATTGACATAGGGTCACTGTTGACGGTTTTTTTCTTAAGGAATATTGCGAATGCAAGGACTGGGGTTGGAATAATCTTTTGGATAACTGTTTGCCTGATTAGTCTGTTCGAGAAAAGGACTCCGGAAAAGGTTCCCCTTCATCTGATGTGAAATGAAGGGACCGCGGCGTCTTTCTGTTCTTCTGAAACCTTACTGCGGTAAAATCCTTGCTACCATTGCTGACACTGCATTCTAGAGATAAAATCCTTTCTACCATTGCTGACACTGCATTCTAAATAAATCTGTTTCAGTGGGGTGCAGAAGATATGAGTTAGTAGTCTTTCTACCATTGCTTCCATCCTTTATTCTTCCTTTGGTGAGCTGGAAAAAAATTCAGGCCGAGTCTCTTCGGTGGAACCTAAAGCATCCTTCTGCTTGCTCGAGCCTTTTAGTAAAGTTGTCAACTTTTTCTTTTCTCTTTTGGGCCAAAATTAGCATATGTGAAGCATACTATTGCACCTGCATTATTTTGTTTCTGCATTCCATCTTGCCAAGTAGATAAGACCAGTTGTTACAAATTACTGCGATTTTGTGATTTTAAACTAACTTTAGTTGATTTGAAGTACACGCCGATTTGACACCTTCAATTGCCGGTTTCCTAACAATTGCCGAATTTTGCTGTAGATTTCAGTTCTAGATTAAGTGAAAAGAAGCCTGGCTATGCTTACAACGACATACAGGCTGATCTGTGATTATTTTGTTCCGCAAAATCAATCAAGCAAACTGTCCCTTAATTCAGCAACTGCAGTCGACTAGCTTTTCTGTTACAGCTACGCATTTCAATACGCAGGTTACCTTAGGGATAATAGTATACCAAAGGTGGATCTATTTCCCTATCTCGCACCGTTTGTCACCATCACGCATTCACGCGAGGTTTGAAATGTCAATTCAATGGTCAATATTACCAAGGGTGGAGGGATAGACAGGGGTTTAGACATTGACACTGTCTATACTAAATTATCCTACTCCCTTATACATTCAATGACAGATATTGAATTACATGTCATGTCTTCCCAAGGATGAGCCAAATTCTCCAATCTTTTCTATCTGGTATAGAAGTGCTGATGCTCAATTTTAGACATAAATAGTCTAGATATAACAAGTCCAGACACAGCCTTAGAAACTGAACATTAGGATGTCTACTATAAAAACAAGCGTGTCGATGTGCCTGCAGCAGACAATGCTGATGTCCTCAGCACCCATACACACAACATAGCAATCACTTGTGCAGCTACTAACTTAATTCTAAACCCTATTAAGAAAATTTCATAACCTAAATCATAGATGGTCTCACCAAAAACAAAATAGTGCTCTATGTGGAACCTCCCGCAGTAATCGAGAGTCAGATTTCGAAAAACAACTTACAAGATAACAACAGATAAGAGGAAACTGCTGAAGGCACATATTCATGAGTAGGAAACAATGTTCCACAATATTATTCATTTCTTTCAAATTAAATACAACGTGTTGATTTTACAACACTGAGCGTCTGAATCCACTGAAGATACACGGTATTACAATCATCAAAACTGGCAGATCTTCAGTTCTAGATTATGTGCTTCGTTCTTTCCAACGCTCCCCTTTTTCTTTTCCGTATAAAACATAAACAAATTTCATGTAAACACAAGGCATCTTTGTTGCAAACTGCTTCCCACTAGTTTATGAGCGATATAAAAAAAGTATGACTGAAATGAAAAATTCGGGATGCTCTGTTCCTTCCAATGGAAAGGAACCAGCATCCCTGACAAAAGAGCATGGGGAAAGTCGTTGCGTGAAATCCTGGACTTCTTGTCATTCCAATACAAAAGAATCAAGGTATGTCAATTACCAAAGTTAGCAGAGTCAAAAAGAATCTACTCCTGCACATTCGGTGATTTCACAGTGATTGTTTCTTGACTCGCACAGTCTGACATGAGACGCTCCAAAAACTTGAGCTGTAATAAGAAAGAAGCACGTTGGTCAAATGTGTTGGAAACGTAATACTAAAGCTGCAGTATACAAACTTCCATATGAGAAAAGATTGCCCACCTTTTGCAGGGTTAAAAACTGATAGTAGAGACTCTTTGAAATCCAACTACGACTGCTGCAGGTGTTTGAACTCGTGACAATTAACTCCCACTTCTGTTAAACTCGAGATAAGCTTGGGCACAATCTTAGCCAGCATCAGCTTGAAACCAACAGATGTAGCATTAGCTTCACTCTTATCAGTTACTGAAGCATCCTTTGCTAGAGTGCCAATCAGATAACCTTTCATATAGGCATCACAAGCCTTAAGGATATAGTAGCCACGTCGCTTGAAATGTTCTTTTACAAGATCTTCGAAATCCTGGATGTTCCAGAGGATATATATATTACTAAACCAATCCACCATAAGTAGCTTGTAAATCATTGAAGAATGTGAACAAGATCGCAAAAGTTCGGGAAATCCAGAGAATTTATTACCCACACCAACATATCCCTGGACCTTATTTTGGATCCCTATCTTTCCTGTTTACCGATTTCATATTCAAACAAAGTGTATAACACCACAAAATCTGAGGATCACTACTTCCAGATGTTTCATAGTGTGCTTGCCTCCTATAATACGGAAATTATTTCCTCTTCATTATTTATTCTACTAATAATGGAGTAACCAATTATTTTAAAAATTAATCTGAAGCATACATGATACTAAGTCAAAACTGTTGCCAGTAGAAAGCTCTTCAACTTGTGGTATGGAAAATGTCTGACCGACTCTCCTTATTGATAAGTCATATACCAAGCCAGTTTACATGTTTTTCAACTTAATTAATACAACATCAACAACAACAACAGCCTTAATACCAAATTGATTTAGGGTCGGCTAACATAATTTGTCATTAGTAATCGTCAAAGTTTTAAAAACAATTTTTAAAATTTGCAAAAAGTTTAAAGAAAGGCTTTAAAAATAATAGTGACTAGGTACCCTCATCAACATATAATTCTTCTCTCCAATTAGCCCTATATAGAGGTATACTCTCATATTCTCATTAATCCCAAGAAGCATCACTCTCAATAACTCTTACTCACTTCATCTTAGGTCTCCTTCTACCCCTCACTACATCTTCATAACTCCAACCACCAACCCTCCAAAAAGAGGAATCACACTTCACATTTTGTCAACTTAATGTCCAACAAAAACAGTATCTTTGTAAGATGCACGGTGTAAGGGTACATATAATAAACTGTCCCTTGAGGCTATCATCTCTACTGCAAGAGCCATATGCAATAAGCTGTTATTATGATGGTATTGAGAAGTCCTTAACTATTTCTCCACACTTTTTTTTCTTTACCAAAAAAAAAAAAAAAAAAAAGATGGCAAAAAACATATGAATGGTGAATGATGCCACATGATGAAAAGCGTCAGAAAATACGTTGCTATAGTACCTTTGGAGGCTTCCGTATGAGATACATTATTGTTTTGCAATTTAGCAAGAAAGTATTCTCATTGTAGGACAATGAGTTTTTCTCTCCTTCAGCTGTCCCAACTTGCTTATCATATCCAGCTTCATTAAAATAGGGCTTCGAGTTCAAAACTAAACCTTGCAGTGAAACCAACACTTGAAGGATACTTGACGATTGCGGATCCCAGACTTCATTTCCTCTTCCTGTCCAGGTATTTAGCAGACTAAGGCAGACCTTGCCTTCCTCGTACAGATTGGGGTTTATACGCCAGCCACCAGAATGGTAATGTGCTGACTGCAAATTTAAAGAATTTCACACGAGTGAGTAATGGTATTTTCTACTGCAATAGTGACTGATGAACTCCAACAAATCATTTTCATAATCCGAAATGGTTCTATGAGGAGAAACTATACTCACAGGAGGAACATCAGGATACTCTGGAGGAAGATGAAAATCAAAGAAGAAGAGACCATCTTGATAGGGTGTTGCATAAGCCCCAACAATTACTGCTCTCAACAAATCCATCCGATCCTCAAATACTCGAACATAAATTCCATCTGTTAGGGAAAGTAGTCAATGGTCATGTACTTAAGATCAACTAATCACTATAATCAAAAGAGCTTACAGATGGTAAACAAAAACCTGGGAGATTATTCTGAAGAATATTCCAATCTCTCTGGACCTTCTTGAGCCACTTTCTTCCACTATTACCCTGAAACCATTGTCATTGCAAAATGTATCAGTGACTTAGTAATTATTAAGAAGACTACAACCACACTATTTCAATTATCGCTACAAATGGAGCTATGAAAAAGCAGCAATAAAGCAGTTCAATAAATTCATAATTTCACATACTTATCTTCATTCTGCTGTCTACTTGTTGGTCAAAGTGACCCCCTGAAGATAAGTATGGAAACCTAATGATGATATACTATGGCAATAGACTCCCTAGTGCCACAAATGTCTAGCAAGACACACAAAATTGAAAAACCACACGAAACTGAGTCAACCAAAACATTAGAAATGGTGAACAATAAGCTATACCGATATGTTGGCACCAAGGAAAAAATGATCCAAGGGATCTTTTGCAGTGTCAAAGCGCTTAATCCTGCAGAGGTTAGCATCAGAGAAGAGTGAAGTATCTGATTCCTTGGGACTCGCAGACTCAACTTCAGCAGGTTCCTCACCATTGTCTGGGTTAGTTTCTCTACCACCAACATCAATAACACGAGGATCATGAGAGTTGGACACATTGCTGGCAGTTCTTCCATCAGAAATACTCACTTCCTCAGTTTTTACTTCATGTTCTCCAGAGTCATCCGAGCCAAAGGAACTCCCATGGCCGTGTCCCCGAGAAAATATACTAGAAGCAAATCTCATAAATCCAATGGCCAAACCCAATGGTCCATTCATCCCTGAACTTTGCTCTCCAACTTCAATGTCTGCTCCAGCTTCAGGGTTGATTTCTGTTCCCTCTGCAGATGGATCCTAAAATCATATGATGACATTAGTTAGCCAACTTCTAGAAACAACAAAAGTTGCTCATATTTCCTGCATCAGGTTTAAATGACAACTTGAATTACGAAACACATTTATCAAACTAAAATTTGAACTTTAACTCTGTAAATTCTAACACACGGAAGCACCTCGTTCCAGAAGGATGACATTCACTCTAGAAAGACAGCTCAGGATAGCCATTACCCCGCTCAAATATTGCCAAAGCCAGAAAAGTCAACCTCTATTAGTGACTTCGGACAAATGACCAGGAGCCCTTAATAAGCCACAGCCTCTCTTTGTATAATAATACCATATGTCCATATCCCTCTCTTATGTCAAATCGTCTGCACATCATCCTATTATTCTTGGGTTAAATAACTACTCCAACCTTCCAAAATGAACATGAAAAATGATGTGATTCTCCTTTTCTAGGGCTTCGCAGGTACTTCAGGACCAAAGGACTATAGTGTGTTACAATAATATTGTCAAAAGGCAACTCCTTTCACTAGAAAAACATATGATCACTGCCAAAACTATTGAAACTGAAGTTCCTGAAATATATTTAATGCTACAGTACCTATACTTGTGGAGCACTGACAATCTACAATGACAACATTTGATTCCATGCACTTAAGATAGTTACTTTAGTTGCCCGCAACGGTTGGGTCAGTTAGTTAAAGAGGCGGATAACTACCATTTGGCCTCAAGTTCAAACCCCAATGGGGATACAATATTTAAAGAGGTGGATGACTTCCACTTAATCTCAGTTAGTTAAAGAGGCGGATGACTTCCAATTGGTCACTTGTTTCTTGACTTCAGTCTTGTAGGTGGCACACATAATTAGTAATATACTTCATGACACTGCTTACTAGTTATTCTGCACCTACAACTCAAGTTGGGACCATACCCGGGAAAATTGCAGACCAAGTATCAGAGAAGGGGACAAATATCATGGACTAAAGACTGTAAACTTATGAGGGAGATGAACCTGCTGTGCATTATCAAGGTCATCCATATGATCATCGTCAACTGTTTCCCAGCTAGCAGCGTCACTAATTTCACTCCCAGCAGCAATAGAATCATCATCATCTCGACCAACAACATAAACTGCTTGCGGTCCAACCTGAAACCAAACTAAAAACAAAGTTAACCAAGAACTTTAGCATTTAACGATTCAAGACTGGTTCATATAGTTTATACACCAAACGTTTTAACAAAAAAAAAAGTAAAAAGTTTATTTAACATTCAGAGTGGTAAATACCGTAGAAATCATTCCATCTGCCCATGTTACTTCAATATCACCATTTTTGAGGCCAGTAATATTTCCAACCCAGGAGAGATCTGAGAATACATCAGAAGCTTCCTCTGGACCTGTTTTACCATTAGAATCTGCTACAGGGCCTCCATCGACACCATTAGCAACATCTGATGGCA
The DNA here is from genome assembly GCA_901111285.1 of Corrigiola litoralis. Classification (NCBI taxonomy): domain Eukaryota; kingdom Viridiplantae; phylum Streptophyta; class Magnoliopsida; order Caryophyllales; family Caryophyllaceae; genus Corrigiola; species Corrigiola litoralis. The sequence continues at coordinate 16,296 of CAAKMY010040469.1, forward strand.
TATCCTTCTCTTCAGATTCAGAGCAAATCCCCTCTGTTGTGACAAAAACGGGGGTCAAGCGAACAACTACATCCCCGTAACAATAATCATAATCCGGGTGTCCTTCAAGTTCATAAACACTAACAATTTCATCTGCACCAAATTCACGGGGATCTTCTGGTCGGGTAACCTGTTTTAACCATTTCACACAAGCTGTCTTTTCCTTTGCGTTAACGCTTTTAACCACCCCCACACGTCTAACTTCAGAGTTCTCTTCATTGTCATCAGCAGCTTTCTCAACAACATATTGCTCAGCTATAAAGTCATGATCACCCGGGCTTTCAACTGGAATCAGCAATGTGGAGTCCAGTCCCTGCTCTACGGTTCCATCTTGCCATGCCACGTCAACTTTAGTCTTAGTATTGACAATCAAAAGAGCTCTTTCAAAGTTCTCTTCCTTTTTACGTGCTTTCTTGTCCCTCTTAACCACAACTTTTCGAAGTTTCTTTCTATGAATATGCCAACTATCACGGGCATTGTCCTTTGAAACAGACAATGAGCTGACGCAAGAATTCGATTTTGGTGAAACACTGTTTTGATCATCTCCTTCCCTACTCTCGGATGTGCCTACCCCATCAAGATCCATGGAGTCAACATGCCGATTTGATTCCTCTGCCGAAACCTCCTCTGTGTCACACTCTGGATGACTGGATTCTTCATGGAGTCGCAACTTAGATAGACCCTTATCTAAGGGAACACAGGAAGACAATCCTAGGGAGGGAAGAAGACACCAGTCACCAAGCTGCCAATTAGCATAACTAAAACAAGACAATAACTTTAGGTCCTTTGGACTCTGCTCTTCAGTTGGAGAAATAGAAGAGTCGGGTCCATAGCCAGCAGAAGCTATCCAGTGAACATATACTGAAGCAACTGTGACCTTAATCACAGTACCTTCTAACCGGTTTCGTCTCCAGTGACCTGATAACCACACCACGCCGTCCTTAAAAGCAGATGAAGAGCTTCCCCTGACACGTTGACCTGGATGATAAGGACAATGTCCATCTTCAAGCAAATTCTTTGCAATTGGTCTGAGCCGCAACGGCTCAGCTCTCTTTATCTTACAGACAGAACCATCATCAAATAAAACAGTTACATCGTCAAGAACATCATCAACTCTTCCAAGCCAAGGACCAGAAACTACGTAGTCACCCACCGTAATATCCCTTACACGTTTCACATCCCTGGAGGACAAATCCTGGACAATGGAACCATCAGGTGCTAGTAAATCAACAGTCATGTTTACATCCACCACCAGACCTACTTGGCCAGAAGGGTCAAGGGCAGAGGCAACATAATCACCATGTAAAAAGCCTCTATCCACAACTGTCAAGTCATTTCGATGATGTGTGGTCTCCGAGTCATCCATCCATAGCACTCGAACGTGGTCTGCAGTAAGATGACCTCTTTCAAAATCATCACCGCCTCCATTCTCATCATCATCATTCTCATTAGTATCGCCCTTTTGGAGGTCACCTTCTCCATCATTCTCAAGACCACCATTTTCCTTCTCCTGCCCCTGCCTCCCTCCCTCCTGTCCTTCCTCCTTGCCCTCCTCTTCTTCCTTACCATCATCATCCTCATCCTCATCATCATTTTCGTCATCATCAGTTATATCACTTTCTGAGTCTGAGTCTGAATCCGAATCACCAGCAACTTCAGTCACAACCCCAATCAGACCACCATCTTTTCGCCTCACGACATCTTGTCTATATATATGGTTATCGTTCTGTGGGTTCACTGGAAGTGCATTGCCATGATTTTTATCCTCATTATTGGAACTATCTACCATATTCACATCTCCTCCCACTGAAGTATTTCCACTCACACTAGGGGTACCTTCAGAAGCATTTGAGACATCATGTTCACCAGTTTCCATCTACAGAAACCTGTGCATGGAATAATTTAGTAAAACTCGAAAACAAACAACATTAGATAGAACAAAAGTAAGACAATACCCATCCATCCCTTTTCCACTCCATTTCCAATAAAGCTAAAGGTCTCAATTCTAGCAAAGTCTTCAGCTTTGAATTACTTCAAAGTTCAAACTACACCAAATGTTCCACTCAATTGCTCCCCAATTCATTCGCCGCAACAGGTAGTAGCCTCTAAATGGTCTTGCAATGGAATCTTATAGCAACATTAAGGCTACCTAAACATACCAATCAATTCTTTGATATTTAAACCAAAAGATGAGTCAATGACCCCAATATTATGAACTCAACTTTAGCTCAATCAAAACTTACATACTACTAAAATTTCAATCACCCACAAACGAATAATGAAATGAACCTCACAAACATAACATTTGCAACATGAAACAAATCAACCTAACAATCTCATTTCTTCATTTAAACAACAAAAACACCCTAAACCAGCTAAAATTCATGAAATATCAGCTCAAAGATCAAACCTTTACAAACCCATTTCAAACACCATGCTAAAAGATCAACAAACACAATCAAATTCAAACAAACAAAAATGCAAAAACTCTATAAATGTCAATATTCTTCAAAAATTAAACTTTATGGTTAAAAACCCACCAATCATATCATCTAAACAATACTAACGTAGAATCAATTAAGAAAAAAAAGGAAAGAAATGAAATTTACCTGAGGAAAAAATCAAAAATAAATAAATTTTTTTTTTGAAAGAGAGAGAAAATGCAAAGGAAAGGAAGACAAAGAGAGCAAAAGGCTTAATGGGTTCAATCAAATTAGTAAGTTGGATTGAACGGCTCTTCAGTTTGGTTCAATTTTTATTATTTGATTGCTATGCTTTTATATGAATTTTTATGAGAAAAATGTAGGAAAGTGTTCTAAAGGGTTATATGTGTAACTTTCATTGCCATTTATCTTGGAGAGTTGGGGAGAATAAGTAAAAAAAGTATGCAACGCAAGAATATACGTAGTATATACTAGTACTCTAATGGTATGATGCGGAAATTTACGGCCGTTATTTTTTGGATGCGCAATGGACAAGTCACCGTTTGATAACAATAGCTGATAAAGGATTATAGAGAGTTTAGCCAGTTGAAACTGATCAGCTCGGCCTAAGAGGCATGGGAGAGGAAAGAATATATTGATAACATCGCTTACAAAGAGTGATATCGTAATTCGGTAATGAAAGAAAGGTTTAGTTTGATACCTAAACGTTTATACTTCTATTATTTCTACTAACGCACCCTATTGAATTTAGTTCATATGTTACATATGTTCATTAAGCGCACATCTTAAGGTAATGGCTATCGGAATTGTGAGATTATCCATAAACAAAAGGAACTTTACCTTTTATCCTTTGTGTTACTTTTTACTATTTGAGAAGATGATTTGATAATTGTTTCTATATCAATAAGATACTATTGTTTAACTTTCTTGTTTTGAAATAATCTATTTTTTTTAGCTAGTTAAAAAATAGAACAAGTTTTGAGAATTATGATATTGCCCCTCCCTTTAACATTGACCACTAAGCAATGTCATGGCTTATGAGTCACGACTCTAGATGATATATCAAAAGAGAGTTTTGGATTGGAGAGGATATGGGTGGGATGTTATGTCGCAAATCTGTGAAAAGAAATATTATAAAAGTTGAGACCTCTCTGAATTGGTAGGCCAATGCTTTGTATTAAATGGTTAGACGAAGGGTTTAGAATAATAGAATGATAAATTCTGTTGTAGAAGGAAAGAAATGGGATGCGCCTACTAAAGAAAATGAAGGAGAGAAGGAATATTACAAGGATGGGGAAAGGTAGACTTTGTTTTCAGGATCAAGTAATGTAATTCTCTGATAAATCTAGCCACATACAAATAATACATGGGAGGGGAAGGAGAGAAGAATCAGAATCACTAGTGTCATCTACCACTTTTAAGGCGTAATTTCATAAAGATTATCAAAATATTGAATTAAAACAAATATAATCATCTATTTTAGGTGAGCACCTACAACTAGGAAATATTACAGATTAATTTAATACAACCACATAGTTGGAAAAATTCTACAAAAGCCCGAACTCAAAAATAAGAGGGGCTAACAGAAAAAAAATAATTTAAGAAAAAGTCAAATCATCCAAACTTCACATAAATGAGCATTTTAACCTTCAAGTGCCCTCGAGCCCAACTTACAAAAATTCTTCACAAAGCATCTCCACACGACCACAGATCACCACACCGGTGGAGTTTTAAATTATGTTATTAGCTTTCTTCACGTAGCTAATAACGTGGAGAATGCTGGTTTTTTGGTGCAAAGACTGCTAGATAAACAATCTATGTCCACGGCAACCTGTCTCTTAAAATACGAATATTCATCTAGAGGCTCGCGTTTACCACTAATTCAAAAATAACACGCCTATGGGGCTTTGGCCAACAGAGAAACCCCTTGCATAAATGTACCAGATAGATTCAAAAACGAAAACAAACATTTAGAGATCAACAATCTCATGTATGAAGGTTACATCTCAAGAAATCTAATGGGAGAGAATCCATCTACATTGCCTAGACTGAAGACGAAAAAGGTGAAATAGTACATTGGGGTGTGGGGGGGAAGGATGGGTGCAGCAGTGCAGGTTGGCTCTACCCATCATAGTCACCCTCAGCAAATTTATCTTCAGGATAGTACACAGCAACAACTTGGTTACCCCCAAACTTCCTTCCATTCATTCCTGCTCGAGCTTTCGAGGAGCCATCTGTGTCCGCATACTCCAAAAACACCTGTAACATTGGAAGGGGAGAAATTAGAAAACAAGTCGACTCTCATTTAACGACACTATTTGCTGCATAAAACCTCATATATTTCTGAATGCTAACTATTTCAACATACAGCACGAAAAAGATAACAGTGTTAATACTATTCTTTTTCACCTCAATAATTTTTATATTTTTTGGTTTTGGGGGGAAGGGAGGGGGGGGGGGGGCTATGGACGCAATTAATGGAGTTGTTGCAGACCTTTCCAACTCCAGGCGCAGGTTCTCCGTCTGGTCCTGGTCGAGGAATGACAACCTTCACCAAAGAGCCTAAACAATGGAAATAATTAGTTAAAGAGAGCTAAAATGTGATAAGAATATAATGAGCTACAGAGAAATAAATGAGACCGCTTCATGTTAGGGACTTACGGCTGCTATGCAGAAAGCGGTTTTGAAATGCTTTAAAACAAGACAAATTAGGACAACAAAAAGATGGAGTACATGGACAAAAATAAAATTCATCAGAAACGCACCAAATTTTTCACCCTCCTCTTTCATGTCAACCATTATATCTTGATACTCCTCGTCATCTTTCAGATCCTCTCCAGTAACCACTTCAGTTAAGCACACAACCTTAGTGGGAAGTGGTGGAGGTTGAAGGATCATCTTCTGCAAAATAAGAAAAGCACAAATACATCATTAAGAGCTCTTTGGCAAAACAAAAGGTAATAAGATGAGATTGGTACTATCTCCCCTTTCACCACATAAATATGGCATTTTGAACCATATATATCAGCTCAAACAAGAGTATTATGTTAAACTTTAAATTCCTCTTTTATTTGGCCAGGGATACAGCAAATGATTCTGGATTCTTTCTGAGTTCTAAGAGCGATCAACCATCAACTCTAGCTGATCTACAAAGCACTGATAATCTGTAATCACACTACAAAACATAACCAAAAGAATATTTAAAATGACTCCTACCTGCAACAAGATTTGCTGTTGAGCATGCTGCAGAACAATCTCTTGCTCAGGTTTAGGTTGGGCTGCTCCCTGATTAGCGCGTCTAACTGTGAGTGTTTTGTCGCCCATTTTTATCCCATTCAGAGCAGCACAAGCAACATCAGTGACAGATGGATCCTGGTAAACACAAAAGGCATAGCCTTTAGAGTTCCCAGTTTCTCTGTCCTTTACAAGATCAAAACCGCGAAGGGGCCCAAAAGATTCTAGCAATTCTCGTATCTGTGCTTCTGTAAAGTAGTATGGTAGCCCGCCCACAAAAATACGATCAGGACCCTCAAGTCCACCAGCAGATCCAGGTGTTAGCCCAACAGCAGCCAGGTTCAAATTAGGATTCGGTTGACTTGGACCAAGAGTTGCAGCAAGTGAAGGGTTGTAGTCACTAGGTCTTCTCACCTTAACCGGTGTACCCTGCATAAATCCACACAGATAATGAGATATTGGATCAGGTGGGCGAACTTGCATAGCCACTTCAAAAGTAAACATATACTGTATGTGTTACCCACCGGAATACCCCATTAAACGTACAAGCTTCATAAATTAAAAATTATTTTCCTCTATTCCTTTTAGGAAAAGCCACAACTGAAGTATGAATGCATTACATCAGCAAAATTATCTTCTGAACAAGACAAATGAAAGATAAGCCGTAGTGCCTGTCTATTTGGCAACTCCACAGAAAAGAAGAATCACATGTCAATATGTCATTGCACCACACAGGAAAAGTACCTCAAATATAATACCATCCAACGCCATGGCATTGCTGGCTTCCTCCACAGACCTCATCTCCACGAAAGCAAACTTTTTTTCATGATTTATATAGACGTTGACAACAGCATCACCTATTATGGCAAAGAAATGCTGGTCATTGACCCAGAACAGATGGCAACTAACAAAACTAATCATTTACAGCAGAGCTATTTTCGGCCAAACCTGGTCCAGCAGTATTTCCTCCGATTGCTGCCATAACATGGCTGAAAAATGTTGCAACCGACTGCCACAAAAATCAAAAAAAAAAAAAAAAAAAAAAACTACAGTCATTGACGTGACCCTTCAACAGAAGAACATAACAAAACACTTCTTGCTCTCCAAAAAATGCCAGGTTAAGCAGAAAACCAGTAAAAGTAAGTAAACCACTAAGCCAGGGGAAGGGGTATAAAAGAGAAGACCTAGCGCAAAGCCCTCATTAAGAAACAGTTTCAACAAGGTAATCATGAGCTAACCTCAAAAGCAAACAAACTTTAGAAAAGAGCAGCAATGGAGCTACAAAAGTCAAACCCATCAACCAACTACAACTCCAACCCTAACCACCCCCAACTCCAAAAAAAAAAAAGGCAAGACCATCAGATATCTAACAGACGATATCCTCTGTGAAGTTTTGTAGCACCTGAAGGTGAAACAGGTAAATTTATACTGATGGTCATCAACAAAGGGATTATATACTTGCAAAAAAAAAAAAAAAAAAAAAAAAACCTGTTCATTTGCTGTAGGAGGTAGTCCACCAACATATACTCGCCGAGCATGCCTAGTAGCCTGCCATGAAAAGCCCAAATCAACAAAAGGAGAAATTAAGAAGGAAAGGAAAAAAATACTACAAACAACAGAAAGATACACTTCAACAACCTGCTGAGTCATGGCCTGCACAGGCATAATAGGAATAGCTCCTAGCTGCTGCATACATAGCAATAATCCCATTTGAGGATAATATAATAAATCTTACATATCTAGCAGTAACACAGGGACAGGAAACTTACTTGTCCAGACGCCATTGCAAACATGTTGGGGAAAGGAATTGGAGGAGCTGTTCCAATATTCTGACCTGTGATGGCTACTGTGATAAATAAACCTCTTAGCAACCAGTATAAAATAGTCCATCACCAAAGATTATGGAATCATAAAGAGAAAGTTATTTTGAACTCTCGATACACAGTTATCAGCGTGGTGTTATTACTGGGAACTGAAAAAATGTCCTCATTATTGGTGTGTTTTTCTTCCGTTATTGCAATCACATTTATCATAAATGATGAGAGTAAAATACATAAGATGCAAATGCTGGAGAAAATTGCAATACTACCAAAACAGGTAATAGTTGCCGGTTGAAGACGAACTGGTCCATTGATCCTTGTTGTATATATAAGCTACAGAAGTCGGCTCACGCCCAATGTCAGCAGAGTGGGGCAAAAGACCCAACATTGCCTTCTTATGCAAAAAAGAAAAGACACAAAAAACACAAAACACCAAACACAAGAACAAACCAAAAACGTCTCTCAGTTCCGGAATTATTTTGCTAATAAAAAAAACAAACAAAACATAATTCAACCTAGAAATAACTAATGTAAAAGTTATACAGCTAAATAAGATACTACCTCCAGTCAAAATAATAGGCCACATTGACTTCTAAGGTCGAAGCTCACTGCCATTAACCATTATATTTCTTGAAATATATATTGACTTACAATGTGAACATATAAAATTTTTATTTGCTGGTACTTTAATAAAATTATCTTGTTGTCCATGTGACAAGTATGTAACAACAGAAAATGTTGCTCAAGTTCGACCATAGAAGTCATACGTGGTCTACGGCTATCAGGCAGAGAGAGTACCAACTTACCAAACTGATAGCAAATAAGAAAAGTACAAGGAAGACCACCCCCCAGCGGCAATAAGAAATGTAGTGGGCAAAAGAGAGAAATGTCAAGATGCTTCTATAAAGTAATTATCAGACCACAGATATTACCTGCTGCAGTAGTCAACATCGCAGCACCGGGAGGTCCCATGTCAAACCCGCTTACCCTTTTACTGTAATAGCAAAAGTTAATATGGTCAATAAGGCGTAAGCAACACAAAATACAAGATTACAAAGATCATAATGTACAGAAAGAAAAAGATAGTGCCAATGGTTAAAAGATAGTACGTTTTCACAAGAGATATCTCCTCATTGAATATGCAATAACCATTTCAGACTAGCTGTGGATCCTTTAAAACAACAGGCAACAGTCACATGTACAAGGTTTCGCATTAGGTAAGGATGTAGGAAAGGGGACACATAAACACTGATCCAAAATAACAATGTCTTCACAAAAGCTGGAAATTTTGAAAAAACAGAGAGAAGAATTAACCCATGCAACAGCTAGGAGGTCGCGAAGACCATTGTTGCTACCCCATTGCATGGTACTAGAAGCAAGGAGTGTACATGGAGCAGGAAGCTTTGAAAAAATAATTTTCATCCTACCCAGTGATTACATACACGAAAACCATGGATAACGTAAGGCAGAGTGATATCAACAATAAGAAAGAGAGAGAGAGAGAGAGAGAGAGAGAGAGAGAGAGAGAGAGAGAGAGAGAGAGATGAGAGAGATGAGCACATCAATGAAGCTATTTCTCCTTGTTTCCCCTATTCTCTATGGATAGAGAAATCAACAAGAACAAATATGGCATCATAACTACAAGTATTATTCAACAATTGTCCAAATTTTAGTTCATTTCACCGCTTCACCTTTATCTTTTCACGCCAGAGCACAAACCAGCAAGCCGACTGAATTAATGTATAAAGAAACATTCACAAGCATGTCCTAACAGGAGCCTAGTATCATCGCCAAGGGAAATGACACTTGGTGAAAATTTAGTAATTTAGCTGGTACATTGATGCAAAACCTTTTTTTCACGGAAAAAACATTGTTCAGAAAGTACAGGTTAACATATAAATAAACATACTACAGAGGGAACATATAATTCAACCAACCTTTTAGAACGAGAACGAGATCGCGACCTTGACCTGTGCTCGGATCTTCCTCTTGAACGAGATCTGTGTCGGCGTCTCTCATCTCTATCACGGTCACAATCTCTCCGCCTATAATATGTAACAGTTAATTACTGTAACCTCAAGGAACAGAAGACACTACACAAAGACAGGGCACACACTCACACCTTTTTTAAATTCTGCTTTTATTTGATCGATATAAAAGAATAAAAAGACAACAAGGGGGGGTGTCACCCATATACAAAAGGAAGGCAGAAGCACAATATTACATCTTCTAGCAGGAGATATCCTGGAAAAAAGATCAAAAAAGACGATAGATTTAGCAGTTGCACAATGAAGTGATGAGGTGAAACCTCAAAAAAACTTATTTTCCCCTATAGATATAGTTTACATGCTAATTCAGACCATAACTGCAATAAACACTTCATATAGAACATGAAAGCAAATGGGTAACACATTAATCGTGTCTGGAGAAGCTAGATACGAATGCTTCTACGTCCACATATATGAGAAAACCAGGTCAAAGGAAAGAAAATAGAGCTGACTGAACCTAGACGAAGGATCGTGAAAGCAAAAATCTTATTTTTATCATAATGAGACATGCGAATTATAATGATACATGAAGTAATCCAAATGCAACACTACTATAGAGCATTAGCAATCCATTTTCCAACAAACCTTCTCTATCACAATTAATGTGTGTATTAGGTATCAACAACTATTAGACCATGACATCCCCTCAAATGTCTCCCACAAGCAACATGGTATGGAGAGAGGTAAAAGATATCAATTCAACTATGGATATTAAACGCAGATGGTGAGCCTTTGATTTACGAGAAAAAGGCAACATTCTCCCATGGATTGTGCTCAACCTATGAGAACACAGGGTGTCACTATTCATGTGTGCTCTTGAACATAAGATTGCACGAGCATCTTTAAGGAGTGTAAATAGCACTTCCAATAGGTGTCCTCACAGAGTCAAACCCAATTAACCCACGAACTAACTTATAAACAAAAAAAGGATAGACACTTTTTTCATGATAAATTAGGGATAAACAATGCCTGTCAAATGATCTTATCAAAATCTACAGGCCTCATCGCGGACAGAGTACATATTGGGAACAAAAAAAAAAAAGTGGCAAAATACTAATAGATGTAGTTGTAAATTCCGCAATACGCAACACGAACGAAGAAAAATGAGGAAGGAGACAAAGCACGGGTAACAACTTCTTACCTGTCAGAGTCACGGCTTCTGCCCCTGGGATAATCGTCACCGTCTTCTTTGTCTCTATGGCGATCACTCCTATCCCTATGTCGGTCTCTGTGGCGATCACTCCTATCCCTATCACGACTACGTTCTTTGTCTCTCTCCCTATCTCTGTCTTTATCTCTATCTCTGTCTCGGTCCCTATCCTTTTCCCGCCCCTTCTCTCGTTCTCTATCCCTACTTCTTGAAGAGATCCTCTCCTGATCACCAGATCCATCCTGACAACCAAAATACAAGATCAGCATGCAACATCGGGAAAAAGAAATGTCATTAAACTTGTGACAATAAGACTACCCAAAGGAAGCAACGACCATGGGCAGAGACGCAGAATCATAAATTAAACAGGAAAGCATGCGTCATTATCCAACTTCAAATTATAATCAAGAAGAAGGTCTGAAACACAACAAGGAGCAACCTTGCAAATTGCCAACAATGGTTGGTGTTTTACAAAAATGACAGAAACCAGAATATTCCAGTGCTCCCTAGTTCTCTCACCCTCCCCCCACGTACCGCCTTACAAAATGGTACGAATCGGACCCCATATTGGGCAACACTGATATTTCAATTACCAAACAATAACACATACATCATCTAACACAACTGAAAGTACAGTTCATAAGAAGAGTCCAACAATCCATACCCGAGATCTCAAGTCGTTATAATCATCCGCATGACCATGATCATTCTCTTGCTGCTGAGGCGACAAACCATAGTTATCAGGATCTTCCTGATATTCCGCCATCCTTCAACTGCACAACGAAACCAAATTCAGAACAATCACCAACTAAAACCCTATCAGTCAAAAATTCAATCCATACTAACAATAACATTGCACCACCCCAACGCCTCCAACGAAGCTCGCGCACAAACAGGGTAAGAATACAGGTGTACGCAACCTTACCCCTATAATAACTACACTAAAGTAAATCAATTAACACACATTCAAGAAAATTGTAATAATAAACTAAACCCAATTTAACAAAATAAAATTAAAAAATATATTCAATACACACTTTTATTTCCTCTTATACCAATCACATTCAAAAATGCTTGGTAACTTCAAATTCTAGACCGTCTATACTCCGCTTAAAACTAACTAAAACTACTTCACTTTAAAATAACCATATACACTGCCAACCGCCAAAAGCATATAAACTTCAAAGTCTGAACAGCTTTTTTCAATGGCTTTTGGCTTTTGGGCCACCTTATAACTAAAAAGCCAACTAATTCCAGTTAATTTTACCAAACACTTTTCATTCCTGCCAACCTGAACAACCAACCATCCCAGTCGGTCAATACAGCCAACTTATTTCAGCCGGTCAAACAAGCCAACAATTCCAGCTAACAGCCAATTACCAAACAAGGCCATTATCTAAAAAGTTTTCAAAAGTTCGCCCCCGAAAACATTGGGGGCAGCTAATGTTACGGGGTAGGGGATATGAGGATTTGAACCTGGACAACCCCGTGTGAGCCCGTCTTACCTAAGTTTTTTACTAATGCCAATTTTTAGTTACATAGAAAAAAAATATAATTATTGTAACAAAATAGTAGCAATGAGTTGTGTAAACATTATTAAAAGATAAAAGGAAAACAATGTGGAGTAGAAAAAAGGAGAATAATAATAATAATAATAATAATAATAATAATAATAGGGAGAGTGTACCAGATCGCGGGGGGAGTGAAAAAAGGCGAAGTAAAGTGTTGTGTCGAGTACTCTACTTGTGTTTTTTTGTTAGGGTTCTTCGGTTATTCTTGTTTCTCTACTTCTGTTTGTGCATACGTCAGTGGTGTTTCGCAAGGTTTTTGATTTTTGAGTCGAAATATGTGAGGGGCATTCGAAGGAAAAAGTCGAAATCTCGGGGTGATAAAAGGAAATGGTTTTTTTTTTTTAAGTGTAAATTGCATAGGGGTGCAAAACACATAGGGATGAGTCTGATTTGATAAAACTAATAAAATTCGGTTCAAATCCATTTTATAAAAGTCCGTCTTTGAAGTTGTTTAAAAAAATCTGACTCCGAAGTAGAGGCGGTTGGGGGATGGATGTTGATTTAAGTCCGATGGACCTCTGACTCGCCTCAACTCTAACGGACCTCAAGCTTGTCTTTGGTGGATCTCCAACCTGGACGAACTAAAAAAATGGGAATTGTTGGTTATTTAGGGCTCGTTCGATATCACTGCAGTTTGCAGTTTTTGGTTTTTAGTTTCCAATAATTGTATATACAAATTTGAATAATTAACTAAAAGTTAGTTGTT